>WEIU01025065.1:362086-385611 GCA_013389925.1 Aegithalos caudatus
CTGGGCTCCCCAGCCGGGGAAGCGCACATCTCCCCGCCCGACATGAGCTGTAATTTCCGGCAGACATTTGAGGTCTCCGACATCTGCACCAAGGCGCGGCAGCTCCCAGCAGCCCCCATGGCCGGGAGCGGGACGGCCCCTCCTGCCTCCTCCCTAGCCATTTGTGTTTTACTCATTTCCTGCTCCCAGTAATGAGGCCAGCGATGCTGGGGTGGCGGTGGTGCTGCTGAGAAGGCAGATTGTTAAAAACATACACACGGACACACACACATGGATGTTTTTGTTTCGGGATGAATTTTTAGTGCTCGTGAAAGGGAGGGACTAAGCGGAGCTCGCTGGAGCCTGGCACAGGACCAGCAAGCTTCCCGGCAGCCCTCTGCCAAAAGAATCCAGACATCCAGCCCCCCGCCCCTGCTCTTGTGGCCCCTTGTCCGCTCTCTTCCCTCCTCGGTTGTTCAGGGGCCCCTCTCCCGGCGGCAACACTGCCCGGGGACCTTGCAGACCCCCTGCCCACTCACGCCTGAGTCCCTTCACCGTCCCAGCACAAGGTTCCACCCGCCGTGCAAATATGCTGCAGTCCTGACCCCTGACTCCTTAATCCGAATTTTTCTTCGTGGTCGTCTATGGAATTACCGCAGGAGGGTGGACAGACATCCTCGGAGTGGAAAACAACTAGAGGCCAAATAAATTCATTGCACTAGTGACTTGAACTAGGTGAAATGTCGACAGAATTACTCAACACCACAGCCTCAAACTCTCAGTACAAAAAATAAACAAACCTTCTGGTGATGTATAGTCTCCAGCCCAGCCCCAACCCACCCATCTGTTTTATTCTCCAAGGGACCGAAGGGACATGAGCCTCTTGGCATGTGACCATCTTCCCCAACACATCTGCCACAGATGAACTCTGCCATTTGTCTCCTGTTACCGTGTACTAACAGGATTCTGCGGGTTTTGTTCAGTTTTGTTCTGTTTTGATTTGATAAATTTTTAAAATTTGTCGTTAAAGAAAGAGAACAAAAAACTTTTTGGCTGCAGCTATCAGCTAATTTTTGGTTGCTTTCGAATGCCAAGGCCAGCAGGATCCAGGAATTCATCTACTGGTGCCAGCAAGAAAGCACTGACCCAAACAAGGGAGCCAGAACTTGGACTGCAGTCCTTGCCAGGGATCAGCAAGAGGCCAGAGAGACCATGCTGCTGAGTCATCACCGCTCCAGCTGCTGCAAGCCTTTTCTGGGGACGCGGCTGTTGCTAAGATTCCTGGGAGCTGACTGATTGCTCCTTCTATAGTCATGTAACACACACATCCACGTCAAAGAAGCAAGGAGCAGCAGCTGGGGCGAGCTCAGAGCGAGCACACAGCCTGCTGGCCGTGCGCGGCCGGGCTCGGCGGCTGTGCGGGACTTGGTGCCCCGCGGGAGCTGCGCTGCGCTCGGGCCTCCTGTTGCGGGCATAAAGCTAGCTCGGTCCCTGGAAGCTCTGTCTGCCTCCCACTCATGGATGCATTTCAAAAATCAAACAGTCCAGACAGTGATTTTCTACAAAGTTTTCTTTCTGTTTGTACTTGCACATTTCACCANAAAATCTGTGCAGTGCATTCCTTGCAGGGTCACTGTTGGGTCATTCTCTTTGTGCAGTAAATAAGTATGTTCAATCACCAGGCAAGTTCAATCAACTGAGCACTTCCCAGTTCTAGGACCCAGAACTGAACCAAGTGATATTTCTTATTAACCCCTGTAAGGTTTCAGAGTATTCTGCAGTTTCACACACTGCATAGGAAGGGAATGATTGTTCATGAGCACCGTGCATTTTCCTCCTCCCAATTTATTATTTTAAATATTTTTATTCTCCTGCCTTTTATCCGCCTGAGATACTTGCCACCCTCAGATGCTGCAGTTACCCTTGTTTCCTGCTCCACGTTTGACACTCAACAAACTACATGCACTCAGGCTTTTAAATCTCTTGCTATGTAATCACATTTAGGTTGGTAAAGCCTAAGGGTATAGGACCTGTCTTCTCTCTCTGACATTAGACACATCACTGATTTCAAAGGAATAAGTAATCATACTAACATTTAATAGTAAAAGTAATGATTCCAAAGCTCAGTCTTCCTGCTTCTCTGCTGAGTGTTAGTTGAGGTGCCAAACTCAGAATTACAATTTGCCAAATGAGGATGCAGAGCACTTGAGTTTTGTGGTCATTCTTTTTCCAGTAGCACCTCGGAGTCCTACCCATGGTGCAAGATCACTGTATACCATAATGCTAAAATAAAAGGCTCTCTGCCCCCAAATGTTCACGTCCAATAATAAAACAAGATACCAACAGTGGGCAGAGGTAGACAGGGGAGGACCAGCAGGAAATTAATTGGTTTTGGCCAGCATGGCAGGAGGTGCTTTTCACAAACAAGTAAACAAACTACATTTTAGGGCAGTTTCAGGTCAGGAAGGAGGGATTTTCTGAGATCCTTAAAAAGACAATTTTCAACTCAATAGCTCCTTTTTACAGGAGAAAACAGGCACCTGTGGCTATTTCCAAGAAGGAGCTTTAACTATAGCATAAGGTCAGTAGCACATTTAAATCTACTTCTGGCCAAATCAACACAGAGGTACTCCCTCAGCATATGAAATTTGTTTATGGAGACAAATATAAGGTATAGACAAATGCAAACATGGGTAAACTTACCTGTTAAATGTTTTGAGAAAGGTGATAAAAAATCATATACATACCAACACAGAAACGAGTAAAGTCTAAATTGCTCAAAGTGGATGTGGGCAATCTCCATGACACCAAATGCAAGAAAAGCCTGAGGGACACAACAAAACTGCTAGGAAAAAAGTGCTTGGAGACTGGAAGAAGACACTCAATACTGACTGTAAAGGAACAGTTTAAATGGGATAAGATACAATTTTTCTAGCTTTAATTTATACGGTTGTTTAGGTATTGTAGAAAACGTGGAAAAAGCACTATACACGAAGTCTCTAATTACTTGCATATGCAGACTCGGAAGCTGCTTTTGGCTTGTGGTCTGACAGTATGCCTGCATGGGTGGTGAAAGACATGTATGATGAAGCTCATCTTTCCATTCCATGCAGTTACAGGCATGCTGTGCTTTACAAATTCTGCAGTTACAACATCTGAACCACTCTTTTTTTTGTTAACCAAGAGGGGTTTTATGCCCCTAGAGCGACTAGCACTTCAGAGCACAGGGAAGTCTGTTGGGTATTGCTTACAGAAGCTCACCACCACCAATACAATGAGAGAGTACACTCTGACCTAAGATGCTATGCAACAACTCCCATTCTCCAATTTAGGGCATTTTGGTATCATAAGACCCCCTAGATCTGTATTAAAGAATCAGTCACCACTTGTATTTGAGACTATGTCTGCTGTGGCTGGGGTGGATGACAAGGGATGCCCAGGAGCAGCTTAGACTGCAGACGACAGGAAATCTTAACACTAGCTTTGAAGAAGAGGTCAAGCTCCACTCTGTTCTGAGCCATACTCTTGTTCAGGCAGTCCTATAAATACCATCTCTGGAGCAGTCAGATCTTCCAAGCTACTAATTGGTGTTGAACCTCTCACATTTAAACAAGATAGTAAAGTGGCTCATGAAGAGATGCTCCTGTGCACCTGTTTGTCACTGAAATCCAGGACAGTCCTCAGCAGAGGTTCAGGTTTGGTTGTGGTACAGAAAGTGCTGGCAGCTCTGTACTCATTCTCCTGGACGTGCCTGAAGTGCTAGCTTCAAGCTCCAGGTAACCTCTGCAAAACTTTCTTACTTCAGACACTACTGGTAATTACAGAGCCTTTGAAATGGATCCTTTCTGCTTATAAGAGTGTTTGTTCTTATGATATGGACAAGGATAGCTGCTTCCTCTGCCTTCAAAGAAGTCATGTGAAGAGCCCCAGAAGGCTTCAGCCTTCCGCCACTACTTTCCACATCAATTCTAGGTCTTTATGTTTATTTTCAAGGCTGCCTGTGAAACTATCTAAGAATATGTTAGAAAAGCCTCTTTCTTTGCATGTTGATAGCACTGTTCTTCTGAACCTCAGGATAATGAAAGACAAGGCATTCTCTAAGCAGGGTCATGGCTTTACAGATCACTTTGCTTGAAGATATAAATCTCCTTTCTCTGGCTTTACTGAAGACAGATCTGAAAACAGCAGAGAAAAGACAAGAAGGTGAAAGAAAAAAGAGATGAAAAGAAAGCACGAGTGAAAAGAGCTAAAACAGTGAGAGAGAGGGAGTGAGGAAAGAAGCAGCTTGAAAATACAATTAAATCAGTTACAATGAAGAAAAAGGTTTTACCTTTCCTGAGACGTGGGAAAGAAAATCAGCCCAGTGGGATGCCATGCATTGTTCTGCTCTTAGATACTCTAGTGAGAGAGTTTGTGAGCATATGGAGGAAGGAATTCCGTGCAGTACAAAGAGAGATGCTTATATAGGTGCTGTGTCTGCTTTTACAACTTAGGCCAGTCTAGCCCTGGGCAGTACATAAACAAAACAAAGTCCTATACCAGGGGGTTTGCAGCTGTTTTCTAATGTCATTCATGAAGCATTTGACTTGATGGCAGCAGGGATCCATGTGGCATTGCACCCCAAATCATAAGCTTTTTCTGGCGTGTACGTTTTAGCCTTTCTGATATTTCTATTCTGAAGCTTTAAAATTACTGTAGTAATGCACTCTTCCGAAGGTCACCAATACTAAACAACTCCAATATCCACCGGTACTGAGCAACCTCAGGACGACTGTGAGATTATATTAATGTCAGTGTAAGGAGTCTCTCATGGGGAGAGAAATCCCCATTCCCATGTGCATGCTTTTGAAGGCCCACAGACCTTTAGTCCAAGAGACTCAATAGGATGGTAATAGGATTGTAATTCGTGGAAGTGTCATGCTTTAGTGTCAGTGTCGTAAAGGTTTAAAAAAGTGTAGTTAATCATTAATTGGTTTGTGATACTAGAACACATCAATTACAATTAAAACATAAAAATCTAAATAAAACACATATATCTACTATCATTTTATAGTGCAAATCTTTAGTGATATCTCAGTCACTGTTACATTCCATTGTCCAGCTTTCTTCTGACACAGAGCAAGCCTGACAGCGGTGTTTGTACCATTTCAGCCTTACCAACAAATACTTCCCTAGATTTTCTTTGTATAAACTACTAGCAAGTTTTATTTTATCTGTGGTAGAACCAGCTCTTTCTGTTCTGCTATACTATATTACAGCTACCTAAAACTTCTTTCCCTCTCTACTTGCAAAATCAGGGTGCATCCCCATTTCTTAGAAAGGGTTCAATTGCAAACTGCTTTGGTGAATTTTAGCATTAGCAAAATCTAGTTTTACAGACCATATTACATTTAGAGAAAATTTTGAAAACCTTAACTGTTGTTCTGAAGTAAATGAGCAAAAGATGTTTCTGAAGGCAGAGAACTCACAGGGTTCAGTAATACACAACAGGGCTCCACGTCAGGAATGTATTAACATGAGATTTCTCACAGTGGGTCATGAGGTACTGGTTGATCACATCACTGTTGAGCAGAGTACTTAATTGCTTGCTCAGCATTAATACTTGTATGGAGAGGTTAAAGAGAATTAATAGAGGGCAGGGAAGCAACCACCTTAAAAAGGGGTAAGAGCAGACTTTGACATTGTGAGTCAGCTAACTTCAATATCTGAAAGAACACTGGAATAAATTATCAAATAATCAATTCATAGGCACCTAAAGGATATCAAAGTAATCTAGGACAACCTGGCTTCATTTTTTAAGAACAAATAATGTCAAAACAATCTAAATCCCTTTTTTGACAGGGTAACTGCCTAACGGTGAATGGCAAAATAATAGGTATTTATATCTGGATTTCAGTAAGGATTTCAATGTTTCATCTAACCTTTTTCTAAGGATATGGCAGAAATGTGAGGTAAACTAAATCATCATGAAACAGAAACATGATTTGTGGAGCTACATTTTGAAGAAGTTCTCAGTAAGCTGTTTGCTATCAGAGGGGTGGCTTAGACTTTAAAAGAAGCCCCCCGGGTCTGTGCTGGTTCTACTCAAAGATCAGAATTTTAAAGTTTCTGGTAAATGAAGAAATGGCCAAAACCTGGTTCAGTAAAAACGTCCTGTAGGCACACACTTACCATATTTTGAGTGTCATGTGTCCCACAAGACTAAACTGGAATGTGTGCGCTGGAGCTTGTGACAACAACAGCAATAACAACTAAAAGAAAACCCCAGCCTAAATCAAATCCACTCAATCAGAGTGATGTAAAGATTCATTTAAATGGGCTGTGTGGTGTCTGACTTGGGGTCATTTCAAATTGTCAGTCATGGCTGTTATAGTCAGGTTCTATAAAACACAAAAGCAGCAAAAAATCCCTGCATGTGCATATTCCCCTCCATCTCATGTTATGTGCTGATCATATATTCAGAGATGACAGTCACACAAGTATACACAAATACTCTCCCTTGACACAAGGAAAGAACTGCTGACACCTTTAGTACTGCCATCCCCTCAGTGTTACTTTCAGATATTTGATGCATTGCCATACAGCAGTTTTAATATTTGTCCTCCTTGGTAGCTTCCCTGTGACACCATGGCTGCAGGGGTCACATATCATCCACCCAATGAATAAGGGCACAAGTCCTGGCTGTGGAAAAGCCACAAGTTAGAGGCTTTGCACTTCTGTCACCTTCTTCTCCACACACATTGTGCACAGTCATGAGTATGCCAGGCCTGCCTTAAGATAAGGGTCATTATTCACTTACTCCAGAGCCTCCTATTAAAAGATTTAGAAAGAATTACTTTATAGATTTTTTTTTCTCCCTACTGCACACAGAGTTGTGCTGGATGACCTTACTAATGAACATGGTTACCTCCTCTGGTAAGGCAGTGCATGTAAAGGAGCGATGTTGCTCTGCTTTGTACCTACATCACATCCATGATAGCTGGGCTGTGACAGTGGTTCAGGATAGGCAGGGATCAGTCAAGCTAGAGAGAGGCTGTGCTGTGGAAGGAGAGGGGATTGGTCTGTTTTCTGACAGTGTTATTCTCCTGTGTTCATTATCCCTCTGAGTCCCTGTTCAATTTAGTGAGCCAGTGGCATGAGGATGCCCAGCCCCCACCCCTTTGCCCATGCCCCTTGACACTAACTGTTCCACAAGTGACCAGCTGAAGAACATAAAGATTGTACGGGTCATTTTGTGCTGGGTGTAGCTCAAACCGTAGCTCCTCAACAGGTGTTTCTGGATCAGCTGTGTAAGGGATGATCAAGGGCTGAGTGGGACCATATTTTTAAGCTCTCTCTTGAGTTAAGCATCTCCAATAGCAGAATTTCTTCTGCATCCCAGACAAGATAATTGATCTTACTGTTAATTTTTTTTTGTATTTATCTAAATCTTTCTTGTGTCTGATTCAAACACCAACTATTGATACACCCCTTTTCTTAAAAAACAATATAATCACTGTCAGAACTCTTCTCTCTGTATATCTATTTAGAAACTGTAAACAAACTACATTAAATAAACATATTAGGCATCTCAATCTGTTATAGAGGGATATGTTTTCTGGCTTCCATATTATTTCAGTATCTTGCTTCAGAACCTTTTCTAGCTGATCAGCATCCTTCCTTCGGGTGTGTGTATTTGGTTTCCTCTCATCATCTCAGAATATTTTTCCAGATCCCTGCAGTCCTGGAGACACTCCCACTTTGGAATCTCGTGTGCTAGTTCTATGACTTTGCACTTGACTATAATCAGATGTGTTGTTCGGATAAGTCCACCTTACAAAGATCTCCAGGCTGATCTTTATAATTACCATGACCCATCATTATTTATTTTATTGCAAATTTTTCTGTCACACAAATGGATGTTCTATTTTTCTTTTAGTTACTTGAGATATTGAGTAGTTTTGCACTCAAAACAGATTTCTTAGGTGCTCAGTAGAATAAGTCAGATATAATGAAAATCCTCCATTTACAATTACTTTTTAATAGTGCATCGGTTGAGTGGGAATTGAATTTGTTTAGTAAGGGCAACATTGCTTTGTGTAGTGATATTTTTTACAAAGGCCAGAAAAGACAATGTCAGCTGCCTTACCTAAATACATTGTACCAGTATAAGTTACCTTACCAACCAAATTTGTTAATGCATTAAAACCAACATTACTGTATTCAGTGGGACAAGGTATTCCATGTTGCCACTTTGGTATCAGTTGTGTCACCTTCTTTTTATTCTTCACTGTTTCCCAATTTCACAGAACTAATGCCAGGCTAAGAAGCCCAGAACATTACAGCAATACTACTTAGCTTTGCAAATATTTGCACACATTAGGTTATATTCTTCAATGCACTAGAATTATCTTGGTATTCTGAAGCTTATTGAACAGAAATCAAAATGAGAGATTCAGGATGGCATGCACCTTGCCTAACATTACCTTTCTAAACCATAGGACAGTGCCTAGATCGGTCACTTAGGCATCTTCCATAGTCTGCTGAGAGGGCAGTTTGCTTCTTTGTAAGGTTTATTTCTGAGTAGGTGAGATGAAATACTAGATGATGAAATGCCCTTTGGTATGCTGTTCTGGTTCTTTGCAAAGTGCATGATGTGAGCAGTTAATTGATCTTTTGGGTAGGTGGCCAGTTGAGTTGCTTGCCAGCCCCAGAAAGTTCCTCATTCCTCCTTTTAATACCCTTGTTTCCAGACATGCATAATCATTTTCACACATCTAACCGGATCAAGTGGTCTTTAAATACTTCCTTAGGTAATGCCTTAGATCTGGCTTCTCATTTTTATCCCATAAACTAACACACGTACACTGATATGTCTTAATTATGTACCTGTGCTGAAGATATTCTGATGTCTGGGCAAGACCACTGATTAATTAGGGACAGTTCCTGCAGTCTTTGAAGGAAGGAGAGTATCCAGCCCTTCCTTTGGGACTGCTCATACAAAGAAAGGCTGCAGACACATTGCATGGCATAGGCCAAGGTGCAGTTCCTACATTGTTACCAAGGGTGACCTCAGGATGTTAAAGGAGACACAGTGAATATTATTCCAATATAAACAAAAAAGGTCCAGTATAAAGAATGGTTGCAATAGAAATGGAGACTTTTATACTTTGCCAGACCTTTGTATCAGTGTAAGAAATGTCTTGCTGGGTCAGATTATTGGTTTACCTTGCTGAGCAGCAGTGCCAGCTGGAGACTGTATTTGGGGAAAGCATGAGTATTTGATCAAAAGAGATATTACACAAATCTGCATTGCCCTTATGACCAAATGTGGTTCCCTCTGAGCTATGGTGGGGAGAATAATACTAAGGCAATTATCCTCCTACTTGCTGTTAGGATATCTCATTTTTAAAAGTTTGGAAGCACAGGGACAGTGTCTTTTTGTGCAGTTGTTCTTTAGGCTGTTGTTCTTGGAGTAGCTTTCAAGATTTGTTGCATGGACACAACCTCATGACAGCAGATAAAAGATGGAAAAATTGACACCTTAATAATCTCAGAAAGCAGTCTTAGAAAATGAACAGCAATATTAAATTTGAAATTGTCTCGTTGTTCTAGTCCTTGACTTTTGTTGCAATGAATGGTTAGCACTGGCTCGTGGTTACACTCAGTCCCTCTGTGCCTCTGCTTCTTGACTTTGAAATGCAGAAAGCAGTATCTGTCTCCTTCATGGGATATTGTCATTATGAATACATAAGAGATTATGAGATATTCAGATACTGAGGAATAGGCTTTACTTAGTCTGATCTAGAGATATATAAAATACAGAGGGTTCCAAGAAGTGGCTGGAATCTCTTTTTAAAGGGGGAAAAAATTCCATCTGACGAGGTTATGAGAACACTGGGAAAATGAGCAAAATGTGAGCATGACCATTACAAAATAAGAATGTGGAAACATCAGAAGAAAGATTAAAAGGAAGCTTTAAGCAGGACGTTTTCACAGATGTGGTTATAACGGAATCACATGGGAGTGGGAGAATTCTGCCTAGAGCTGGAAGTCCCAGTGTGGACAGACATGTCTTTTCTCCTTTCAAATTCCAGAGGCATCATTGACTGGCTGTGTGGTTCTGAGTAGGTCATTCTGTGTATGAGGCACCATCCTCTCCACTGGTGACACAGGGGTAATGGACCATGACAGGGAGATGAGAGATTACAGATGGGGAGATTACATTAACTGATATCTGAAACACTGCAAGCTCTTCATGGGGGTGTACTAGAGGAAGATCAGAAATACCGCCATTTGTTAGTCACAACATTGACTAGAAACATTTGGAAGATCATGGACTGCTGTTATTTTAAAAATAGAATGGCTGTTGTCAGTGATGAAAGACAGAGAAGTGACACAGGGATAGTTGTTCCAGTGCAGGGGCATATCACTTGTTCTGATCCCTGCAGTGTTGGCGAGTAGTATCTGGTGTCCTCGTTCTTAAGAATCAGTTGTCAGGTCCAGCTGTGCCTCAGACCAGTCCTGGACCACCCAGGGATGAATAGGCTTTTCAGCCTTCCTCCTTGAGAGGAAGAAGTGCCAGATGTGATGTGGCTTTTAGAAGGTGAGAACCATGTGAACTACTCTGAGAACAGGTAGTGTGATTGCCCTGGTTGCAGGGGGACATTACACGTGGTCTTTGTCTCATGGGCAGCATTGGAACAGGCAGCATACACGAGAAAGCGTGGAGAAGACACCACAGAGCTCCTGCAGAGTCCAGAGTTCAATCAGCCTTTTTCCAGGTGGAGATTCATTCTCCTCTCTTTACTCTGAATAACCAAACATGCCTTCAACTGCTGTTTTAAGAGACAAACCATGGATATTTGGCACCTCTATAAACCATCTCAGTGAATTAAAAGAAACAGAGTGCATTGTAAAGACCTTTAAGCTACTTGCTTGTTTCCAGGTAATTGAGAGGCTGCCCCCGTGGTAGCCAAGTTGTTGGTCTGGATTCCAAGCGTCTTTCCTCTGTGACACTATCACTTCCTCGTCCCCTTCATTCCTTTTGTAGCTGTCTCACATTTAATGCTGAAACTCGGCATTCCTTGGGCTGGGCCCATTCTTTTCTTCTATTTGCACACTGGCTAGCACAGTGAGGTACTGGTCCATGACCAGAACTGCTGGGCACTATGCTAATGATTATAATGGCAGTAATTAATAATGCTTTGTTCTTTGATCTCTGGGCTTGCCGAGGCAGTCAGCTGCTGTAATTGTTCTCCAACCTAGGGCTGAGTATGTAGTCAGCTTGCTCTTTTTGGCTATATCTGTTGATTTGATCTTGGTGCCCCATTCTTTATGTTCACCCTGTCTTCAGACTGTCAGACTGGAGTCTCCTAGAGTGATTTTGAGGGCAGTTAGCCAGGCTGCCTTTGGATCCACTCCTTTTACTGGGAACAGCTCTTTTTCCCTTGTACGCTCTGCTGCTAATGTTATCTTTCTCTGTGTTCACACCAGCTCCCAAATAAGGTATTCATATTTCCCTGTTGTGCTGATGCCTTGTCATGTTACAGCAGTGTTTTTTTTACACCGATGAATATTATTCACAGGTCAGTTGTTACTTCCAAGTCTTCATATTCATACACAACTTCTGTTGATTGACTGGGAATTTCAAGTGGAGAAATCAGAAGCAATAAATATCTGAATGACTAGACTGAACATCTCTGCTGATCCAAGGAGAAAATCTGACTGGCTAAAATGGTATGGATTTGTGTTTCATGCCACAAATCGTACATGCTTGTACATTATTATTATTATTATTATTATTATTATTATTATGAGGGGTTACACTACCACTTGTATGTGTAGTCCTGGAAATGGCAGGGGACATCCCTGTGCAGCTGTGAGGGAGGCTTGTCCCTTGAGGGATGGAGGGAGACTTCTCAGCAAATGGCTTCTCTAAAGCATATTGCTTCTCCACTTAGCACTTAAATTGCCCTAATAAGAGAAGTAAGTGATGAAAATTTGCATTCCCCTCCCCTTAAAAAAAAATTCTAAAGCCATTGCTAATTCCTTAACAATTGAAGAGGCTTCCGTCCAACAATCCTTCTAGGTAGTTGAACTGCATCCTGCTGGTATCAGCTGTGCTGCCAAGGTCTGAGTGGTGTCACTGGTTCAAGCCAGCTAAACATACTGTGGATACCTGAGGTCCTAAAGAGAGTCAAGGTAAGTGTGGCCTCTTCTCCCCAGCAAGACTTCTAACACCTTTTCCAGAAGTGGAGTGGTGCCATCTGCATGGCAGGTCTCTGCAGCTGTGCTACCATTTAGATCCCTATATAACAGCATGCCATCAGAAAGCAGAGTGTGAGGAGGCAAGAGTCTGGAAAAATGAAAACTGAAACCCTCTTGCCTTTATTCCAGACCCTCTCAAAATAATTTCCAAGCCACCCAGAACAGCCACAGTACTGCATTGGTCTAACACCTAAAGAGGAAACTAAACTAGTGAGTCACTCCAGGAGGGCTGGACTAATGCAGCAAAGTTTGGAAACTTCATCCCTTCATCAAAGCCACAGAAGTCCAGGGGAATGCCTAGACTGGCAGGATTAGAAATACAAGGGGGTTAGAGAACACAGCAGGAGTCCTAATCCAAATTTGGTGACCTGCCTGAACAAACACCTATGACAGGGAGCTGAGGAATATGATACTTATGCTTGTGTGAGAACCAGCTCAGTGGAATAGTAATTATCATTTGCTGAATTGGCCAGAGCATGGTGGAAAGTCAGGACAGATCTTTTCTAGTTGGAAAATGTGACCTATCAAAAAATGATTGATTGTTTCTCAGGACTTGCCAAGTCTTCCAGGTTATTCAACATCACTCCAGCTGCAGTAGTGGAGAGGACAAAAACACTCTTGCAGTTAACCTGTGTTCATACTGGAGATCCAGAGCGGATCATATCTTACACAAGGCTTCAATTTTCTTGTGAGGTCTTCTGGGGCATTTGCAAGCAAAGCCAGGTCCTATTTTGCTTGGGGAAAATGTTTCATGCAGTGAAGAGAATCAAAGATTTCCTTTCTGAATTCTCATACTCCCATTCCCTCCTCTTGGCACAGAAATCAATACCTCTAGCAATGGATTCAGCCTTTCAGATGAGCTGTGGGAAGAGAGCTGAGGCCCAAACATCTCACTACGCCAGATCCTTGTTGGCTGGATTCCATAAGTCCACAAAAGAAAGAAGATCGGCATAAAACATCTGAAAAAAGTGGAACTTGGAACAGTCAAGTTCTTCTGAATACTAAATTCCCAAGGGTTTCTTTTCCAAACAAGATGGGGCAGTTTAGGGAAGAGCCAGAAACTTTCAGTTCCATTTTATTAATGTGTTAGCAAGAATCATCCATTAGCTCATTCTCATCTTGCTGCTTCATTTAATGGATTTCAGATACATTCTCGTATCTACCCTGAGACTAACACTGATCCCTTCTGATCCCCATCCTCCAAGTCCATTCCTTGCAGCTAGGAAACGACATATGTCTTCCTGCAATCTTGGAAGAAATCAAGGATTCAAGTGCATTTAAGTGCTGGTTACACAAATGTTATTAAAGGGCAGAATAAACCCTGATGTGGGGTTACACCATTGTGCATAGAGCTGTTCATTCTTGTGCTGTATTGATGTTTCGTCCCCATTTTCTTTTGTTTAATAATAGGTTTGCAGTCCTTCCCTTTTCGTAAAAGGACTGCACTATTTATTACGAACATTTAGACTCTGTGGTCAGGGGAGAGCCAAAAACACATAGTAAACAAGCAAGAACGTATGTAAACAATAAATACAGATAATTCTTTATTCACTTTGACTACAGAGTCCCAAGTCTCTGAAATCTTGGCAACCCCCAAACTCAGAGTTCCTCCCTCCACGGGGATGAGACATTAGCTAGTGTATCAAGCAATTACATAGGGTATTTTTTTTCTGCAGAGCTGTGACATCATACTTGGCAGCTCCCCAAGGCACCAGATCCAATTACCTGAGTCACCAGCAAAGGGAAATTGCCAAGAGGCTGTCACTGAATTCAGCTCTGGTGAATGCAAGAGCAGAAAAAGCCAAGTTAAATGGCTGACAGCAGACAGGGGGAGGGAGCGGGGAGGGAAAGGAGCAGCAGCAGTTCCTCATCAGAGACATGGAAGGAGAAATGGATAAGGAAAGGATGAAAAAAATTGAGGGAGAAAGAGCTAAGAAAGAGCCGTAGGGTAAACTCTATAAGGGGAATTTCCAAGTGTTGCTTCTGTCCTACATAAGGCATGATAGGAGCCCCTAGATTGACACAGGTCAAATGCTCTTGAAGAGTTTTTTTGGTATGTAATTTAAAAATTAATCTTCAATGTCAATGGAACTGATGCCCTTTTCTTTTGTGATCCCATCTGGAAGGTCCTTTTTCAATTTGCTGCATTTTCCAGCTTTCTGCTAAAGCTGTTTTCAAAGACTGAGAAACGGACCTCATTGGTGCTTGCTGTTCCCTGCCCTGGGTTACGTTCCCTTTGCAGCTGCAATATCTTCCTTGCCTGGAGGAGTTTGCAAGGAGTACAAGGTTCCTCTGAATCTGGCACGTGGTGCCTTGTTTTCATAACGAATCCTCTGGAGGCTTCTGTTAATTACTTCACCAGAATTCTTATATATAGCATCAAAATGAAATTCCCCTAACACAGAGAAGAAATATAGGTCTCTGTTGCCTAAGGAGCCAGCACTGAAGTGGTGACTTTAACATGCACAAAAGTATACCAAGGGATATCAAAGCCCTGGCATAAAAAGGTTCCCTACACAGATCACATTTGCAAATTGGGAGGTGCTCACAGGGAGAATTCCACCTGCATGCAGCATAACCAGCTACAGCCAGGGAAGGAGGTTTTATGTGCTGGGTACAGGCAGTGTAGGCACAGAGCATTAGTCAGGAGCACCAGCACACATAGACATACCTGGTAAGATGAAGAAAGAAAGTCCATAAACCACAGAAATACTCACTGCTCACAAGCGCAGCTTGAAGTACTGTGCACACACAAAAGCTATTAAGATGTAGATGCAGCCTCATTAATCTGGGCTGTTTCACAAACCCTATTCCCTAGCTTTCATAGGAGATTTAGGTGATAAATGAGGCCATTTTGAAATCTGGCAAAATGCCGCCTTCCTCAGAGCATACTACAGAATAAAATTCTTATATAATGTGTTAAGCGTGAGGGGGAGGGGACATCTCCAGGAAGGAACACATGTCTGGGCGTGTGTTTGCATGTAAACTATTAGCTTTATCTCCACTGCAGTGCATTTGTACAAGTATTCTGTATGTCTGTGCTGTGTGTGGGGGCATGGATATGTGAACTGATTTGCACATTGGATAGGAAGAGAAGGGACCTCTGAGTGTGGACGTCATATCTGCCCCATCCCCAGGTTGGAAAACTTGCCATGGCTGACCTTCAGGGTCTACTACAAAGGTTATGGGTTAAGCAGGAATAAGGGCCTTAATTTATCATGGGTGGGTTGGGGAGTTGTCTAGCAATAAAGATATCTTGTCAGCATCATGACCTTTGCTTTGTGTTTGCGAACTTTTGCTATCGGTACCCTAGGGGCTTAGGAGAAATGAAGGATATGAACAGAGATATATGGGTATGTGTATGGTGTGACTATTGTGTTCATTAATTGGAACCATGTGTGAGAAATATTTGCATACATCTTTTCCCTTCCCCTCCTGTATTAATATCAGAGTTACAGACACTCTGTAACTTATTTTGATTAATCTTTATTGAGATTGCCTCTGTCAATGCAGACCTTCAAGCAGCTTTGAACGGGTTCCACTGATGGAATCTTCTGTAAATGAGTGATGCTTCATCTCCTGTTGACTTGCTGCCTACAACTCCCTAGTTTGTACAGTACCCCATGTCATCTCTACATCTTTACAACACCCCACTTGGGTAGGAGACTGCACATAGAGAAGTTGCCTTGTTCTGACTGGGCACCAGTATAGGCTCACTGGTCAGCTGGCTGATAACACAGTGTGCTGCAGTTGGATTTTGCCCCACTTCTGGAACTCTGTGGAGACACTAATTTGAGTTGCAATACTTGATCCAGCCATTCATTTTCATGAAACTTACTGCATGAGGTTATTCCCAGGATTTAATTGCCTGAGGGATCTGCGAATTGGACTGCAACTAATCACAGAGTTAAAAGGGTAACAAGGAGGGAGGTGTGTAGGCAGCACACTCACATAAAGCTTTCTTTCCTTGGAAGGTAGTCTGAAGAAAAATATTTACTTCTTTCACCAAACAGAATTTACCTGGCTTAAGACTGAAGTTAGGCAAGATTCAGACCTGTAACACCAGCAGTCATTGAGTTTGGTATCTCCCTGCAGGTGTAAAAAGAAGACAGGTTTATCTTGTGGGGAAGCTATTTTCAAGGAATTATGGTGGGGGAAAAAGTTGATTTGATTTATCCTTTAAGATTAGTTCCCCCTAGTTTCAGCTAATCATTTCCATGTCTGAAATAACTGACCTATATAATAGCATAGTCTGCCTTTCAGGAGGTTTCCCTGGGCATACTCTTCTAACTGGATTTGTGGAATGTATTTACAGAACACAGAGGCACACCCAAGCTAGCTTTCCTTGGGTTAACTCAGGTTAACCCACTGCCGTTGGAGAAATGTGATCAGCACAGATAGCTGCCTCAACAAATACCCTATTCCCAGGAATTCCCGCTGCTTCTGCTCAGCCCATCCCTGTGTGCTTCCCTTTTCCTTCTCTTCATGTGTGCTAGGTTAAAATGAGTCCTTTTGCATTTGTCCTGGGCAGAAATGCGTTTGCTTGCAGCTGCAGGTCCTGTTCTGCAGCTGCCAGGCAGGAGGCAGGTCCATGCAGGGTGAGTGCACTGAACACACGGGGCGTGCGGGGGCCGGCACCCAGGCAGGCACAGCGCATCTTCCACGTGTGGAGAGGAGCTTCTCATCTGTGCCTGCATGGAGCAATGGCTCAGGGCACGTCCTCTCCATCTGTGCATGCCTGCAGTGAGTGCATGGGCATGTACTTCCACCTGCCTGTGGGTGAAGTGGCTGTTTGCTGGGGACCACCTGGCATCAGGCATGTTGTCAGAGCTGTGGTGGGATCAGGAGGCTGGTCCTTATTCCAAATATCCTTGTTCCTCTCTTTTTCCTTCTGCAGAATTTTTTGATGGGAAAGGGGAGCATGTTGAGGAGCATCCCCAAAGGTAGTTCAAGCTCACAGATCTGTGATTTATTTGCTGCTTAGAGGATGGGCTTAATCCCTGGTTATATCAACAGCTCAGTTCCAGAAGGGACTGTGGTACAGTACAGAGACCCTACAGCCCCTCTAACATCCTGGCTCGGGTGCTGGGAGCAGTCTGGCTGCAGTCTGGCTCTGAGCTTGATTCACAAAGATTTGCTGTGTTTGCTTTGTCACAAAGAGTTTGGTTTTGTTTTGAATCACACTGTTCATCACAAATCTCTTCATTTGAATTCAGTGTCCCTTTTGTAATGGCATCTGGATCCTGAATAGGTCCTTGAGGTGCTGCTACTGCGACAATAATGCCAATAATGATAATAACTGCAAGTGGAGGATCACAAGTGCAGCACAAAGTACTTGCTTCTAGCCTTCAGATGGATCAATACTCTGACCTTCAAAGTCAAGGCATATTTATCTACTGAAGATATTTTTAATATTTATTTGGAATTTTAATGTGGTTTTATACTTTCCCTCTGTCACCAGCAATTCCTTCGTGGTACCAGGTTGCTGTGTGGCTCAGCAAGTAGAGGCATTCAAAATACCCTCTGGAAATGGTTTAAAAAAACCTCACACTCTTTCTAAAATGGCTGCTCTGCACCACACATATCATAGAAGGATAAATGGTGATAGGTGGTTAGAGATTTGTGTGTAGTGACCTGAATGATTTATTGACATAGGGTGTGTGAGCAAGTGCAAAGAAAGCTGTGCAGCTTGGCCTGCCTGTGAGCCTGCCATCAACCAAGGAGCACTGCACTGTCTCCCTGGGCCTAAATCTCATTTGCAGAAGCCCCAGAGTGTGGCTCTTTGAGCCTGCTTTATCCTCCCTGGCCCAGATGTCAGTCATGCTGGTGGGTGTCACATAAGCAGGACCCCATCTGGGATGCATTTCGAGCATCTGGACAAAGCTTCAGCTGGTCATGAGAGTATGACATGATCTGTGTCCCATGGGTGCCTGATCTGCAGGGGATGCTGCTCTGTTACCTCTGTCTGATACTTCAGCTCAAGCAGTTTCAGAGACCTACACTTTATATTTTGGAGACAGGCACTGCAGTCCTGAGGCAGAGACAAAATGGCTGTTGTGGATACTTGCACAGTCCTTTTTAAATGTGGCACTTTAAGCATAGCTAATGTACAGTGCAATGCAACCTGTATATGCATAAATGGAGCCTGCTTTCAAGCTTCAGTGCTCACAGCAGCCTGCACTCAGCCTTTTCTTACAATAGCGCTGGTCCCTGGCTCTGTCCAGAGAGCAATACATTCCACTGAGGAGTGAGATTTCACAGCTGAACCCCCTGAGGTGACCCTATTCTCCAGCCTCCTGTTGTTGCACAATAAGGGATGGGGTATCTAACCAAGGCTACAGCTCTCATGTTGCTGGCCGGGAGTGGAAATGGCAGCAGCACAATTTCTAATGAAAGTGCCCCATGATGTGTTCTGTCCAAAGCAGGATGCTGTCCCCCAGGGGCCTCCTGCCATCCACATGTCTCTGGGCTAGCAGGGAAGCTTTTTGTAGTAGGCTTGTGACCCCCAAAGTAGATGGATTTTCCATATTGCACACACAGCCTGCTTTCTCCTTTTAGAGTATGCAAAACATGTGCCAGGAGCTGGGTCTGCAGCATTCCCAGGGATACAGCGTACGTACATGACTGCATGTGTGGCAGTGGGGTGGAGGGCAACAGGATAGGAATGGAACAGAGGATAGAGAAGAACACTTTCTGCCATGCAAAATCTGTCCTCCTTCCTCCTCCCCCCTGCCCTCCCTCTTCCCTTATATTTTTGTATCTCCACATCTGTGCAAAATTTCAGGCACTTGAGGCTCCCAGGAGATAGCATCATTTTTGTGTTAAGGATGCTTATTGAATTTGACAAATGATGATTTATGACAGGGCAACCCGCATGGGGCGCGGTGAGGAGTCTCAGTGCCTCGTCACAGACTGGGATTCTATTTCATTCCCATCTCAGCTCCTCTTTTGCCTCTCATTGGAGCTTAGAGCAGATCAGACTTGACAGATGCTGGGAATGTATTGCTTAGCTGAGAGAATGAGTTTGAGAGGGAGCGTGACACAAACAAAGAGAGCAGAGTGAGGAACTGATCTTCCTGTGTCTCTCCCTTTAACCCGTGACCACACCTCCAAGACCTTGTAGGACACTCAGTAAATAAATAAACTTTTAACTGCTGTGGTAGCCTGGGTTTGATTCCAACTTCACTGAATTTTCTGCATGTCATTATAGTCTAAATTCAGTTTGCAGGCTGCATTTGCTGTTTTCTGGGCCAACTGAAGGATTGATCCTCTGGATGCAGCTCACTCAGAGCTGTAGCAGATTTTGCTACTGTCTCCTTTGGCCATTCCAGTTCCACTGTGCACCTTTGACTTCCACCATCCTCTCTGATTTGGTTGTGGAGCCCACACACAGCTCTGCCTCTTCACTTCAGTCTTTGCTTCAGATGCAGAGAAAATTGAGCCAGACCAGGTCTGGCAGGACTCAGAAACGGAAGCTTTGTGCTGCACCGTGTGACTGTGGCCTTGCTGCTTCCACATCTGGTTCAGATCTCTGAGCAGCTTTGCCACCTCTGCCAAATGTAGATCCCAACCTAATAAACCTGGCCCAGGTAGAACCAGTGGGGTTGTTTCAGGACCCTGCTGCTGGGGTTGTGAGGGCTAGGAACCATGGTGCAAAGACACATTTCAGAGAGATTTCACACAAATCCTCCTGGATTCACCAGGGCTGGCTTAGTACCAGCCTGACTAGAGCTGGACTCCCTTAGAGTCAGGCAGGTGTCTTTCCACTGTGCTCTGAGCACAGTGAAACTCAGTTCAAGCACTATGGAGATGCAGAAAGGGAGCTCATGTCTGGCACTGTGCCCAAGCTAATAAACCCTCCCAAACCCAGAGTGCTGGGAGACGCAGTGTGGAGACACTTGAGTGGTCCTGTTGGGAAGCAGCCCAGGTCCAGCAGGGTTGATGCTGAGCCAGAGCTAATAATCCCTGCTGGACTTAGGCTGAGTTTGTGCAGAATGACTGGGTGTCCCTGCATTGCATTTCCAGCACATCATGTGGGCCCCACATTAACAGATCTTTCCACTGTCTGAGGTATATCCCAGCCCCCTTATCTTGGGTCATGGAAACATGACAGGAGTGTCTCAGGGACAGACGGCGTATGCACCAATCCCCTCAATGATAGCAGTCTGTAAGAGGTAGGAGGTCTCTGAAGGGAGGTCTGGAGGGAGACACTCCTCTGCTGGCAGTATGGTGAGGGGGAGGCTGGGCAGCACATGGCTGCTCCAGATGGAAGCCATTAACCAGGAATGTCTGTGATGTGGTCTGGAGCAGTGTAAACAAGAGCCATGAATTATCCCCCACCTTGTAAGCAGGGCTGGAAAAGATCCCCTGCCATCCTCTCCTTCCCTCCCTCTTCTATCTCCCTCCTTCCTTTTACCTCCTCTCTCTTAATTCTCCATATTGCTGTAGACATTTATTTATTTCCATGTGTGGTTAAGTAAGGCTGTGCTTTCTTCAGTCCTTCTACTTTTAACCCATGCTGCTATTCCTGAGAGAAGGGGAAAGGCTAGAGCTGGAGAGGGGCCAAGGTCTCATGAACCACCTCTGAGCAAAATCAGCCCTTGCATGAGTGAACAGAGCTCACTGGCATGCTGGGCACATTCACTGCTTCAGACACTCCTGCCAGCAGCAATACCCTCCCAGTCACCCTGCCAGAGACTGACTAGTCCTTCAGCCTCCATTATTATTGAGTGGGCTGACTCCTAAGAAAGGGGAAGACCATCAGCTTGCTCAAGGTCTAAACCAGCTCAATATTCCATCTCTGAGCCTAAAACACAGTTTACAACAGCACTAGTGAAGTATCTTGTGTTCCTTAGGCTCCAGAGTAGTGTCTTTCAGGTCATCTAAATACAGAGATCAGCAGAAAGGATTGAAGAGAGAGTAGTTGGGCAGAAATGTTCTTTACCTGACAGGTTCTGGTGGAGTGGCTAAACTGACAACACTGGATGCTCCTCCCTATTGACAGCTGCTTCTCCAGACAGCAAAATCAAAACAGGTTTATACATTTCAGCAATCCCAAGTAGAAGCTCTAGAAACTATAAATGTTAAGATCTCTTCACTTACTATTGAAACGTAGCTATTTCTGGCAAAGAAGAAGGAAGCTATTTAACAGAGCATAGCAATGCTATGCAACATTTGAAGTAGCAGGATGCTGCATCCAACCATCTATGATATGGAAAATTTAGGAAGCGAAATTAAATCAGTCAAATTGAAATACCAATTAACACATGGTTCTCCAATAAAGCCATGTATTATTTTTGGTCCAGAAAAGGAATTTCAGTTTTGAAAACCAGATGAGTCTTCTGGCTATATCATGTGCCCAAAATAGCACTGGTTTGTGGGGTCACTCCTTACCATCTGCTGAACTCTCCATCCTGTAGCATATATTTCCCTTGAACTCATCTAAAACAGTATCATCCATTTAGACACCTCTGCATCTGAGCCCCCATGGGAACTCTCCTGAGTTACATAGTTTCAGAGCAAACATCCTAAGTGTCTACATTTCTAACTCTGCAGTGGCAAATTATTGATTTGTTCCATTTTAGCCAGCCAAATGCAGAGTATCTCCATGGGGGAATGATCTCCAATGCTTCTGGACAAAGGCATTATAACCCCCAGCAGTCCCTGCTGTTAGGGTGGATGTCATCTCTCCAGGACAAAGGATGGGGCATGGTGGGCCCCCTGCAGCGACACACATCCCAGGAAGCTACTCAGCTTGGTGGCAAAATGGTTTTTGACAGAATCTAATATGGATGGCAGTACCTCAGAAAGCAGATGTCAGGAGGAATAAGCCCTGGCCAGCTAGACTGCTGCATGATTTAGACAGCAGCCTAATGTCTATTCCTTACCACCTCCAGGAGGGTGTCTGTGCTAATAGGGCTTCTTCCTATCAGCAGCCTTTCTCAGTTTCTTGAAAAGTAATGAAGCAAATCTGGTTTGGGAAGAAAAATGTAGATGAGGGTGGGCAGAATTCCAGACCTTTTCTTGTGAACACATCCAGTAGGTCACATCTACTTCTATGTCATGGGACAAGCCACAACTCAATTCTTCTAGCAATCCCATGGCCTAATCTTTATTAGTGAGGTTACTCTGTACACTTTGTGGATCCTTGTCCTACTGCCCACCTCAGAGCCAAACAGTCAGAGTAATGTTGTTATAATTCTAGTAATTCCTGTGAGTTCAATTAGGAGGTACCATTTTACACCAGAAATGAAAGTGGCCCATTTATAAGATCTGGGCTGTAAAATAGTCTGGATAATCTCTGATCACCAGCAGTATCTGCCTGGGAAAAGAGTGGTAATCAGATATGGTAAATACAGTATGTACAAGAGGTAGAAGTTTCATATTTTTGAGATCACATCCCTGGTTCAGTGAAATTTCTTTCTCTGTATAATGCAATGGACTCATGGCCAGATGGATTGTCTGCTATTCTCACTGTCCTCTGAGATATCATCAACTGGACACTGTTAAGACTGGCCTCCATAACAGGTATTCCCAGCTGATCAGGTAACCCTGTGGTCATGTTTTCAGGGATTTTAAGGACAGAACAGACCATCTTCTCGGGTTTTTTACATAATGCAAGCCCTGATTTTAATTCAGCTGGGGCACACACTGTTCATTTTCACTTTCAAACATAATAAGGGTAAAGGATGTCTTTGCACAGTCCTTGTATTTAGAGCTGGAGAAATCCTAATTGGTCTCATTTCATGTGTCTCCTGGGGACCAGCAGAGGATCGTTTCCTTTACTGAGTGCCGATATAAGTTCTAAGTGATTCAAACAATAGAGTTCTCACTGCTTTCCTGGAAAAAAAAATCTCCTTCTCCAAAAAGGTCTTGCTTATTTTCTCCACTGTTCCTAGTATTATCTCTATAAACACAGTAATTCGAATCTCTGAAAATGTTTTCATCTCAAAAGAGGCTACCAGCTTTCTCTGTGTGCTGCCTCTCAGGGATTTGTACAACTTCTCCTTGATTTCAAATTCACTTTAATGTCACTGACATTTTTTTCAGGTGCAAAATCCACGGATCCTTGGATCCACTGCTTTCTCATTTTCTTGGCTACCTTGGGGAAGTCCTGCCTGTCATCCAAGCTTGAACCCTCTGCTGCAGAGCATGCTCAGCAGTGAGTAGCTTGCTGAAGTACCGGGTCTTGGGTGTCTCTGCAGCGGGGAAGCTGCTGCCGCCCACTGCGTACATCAGTGCCAGAGATACGGTCTCCATGGCAACTGAGAGCTTTTTTTTTTTTTTTTTTTTTTTTT
>WEIU01025065.1:385619-401129 GCA_013389925.1 Aegithalos caudatus
TTTTTTTTTTTCTGATAAACATGAATAGAAAGAATAGAAAAAGCACATCTGGAGTTGCCATATCAGCTGCTCCCTGCCCCCCTGCCTGCCAGAGTCAACAAGAGACAATACCTCAGTTTTAGCAGACTTGGGCTGAACATCCCAGGAGACAGAATGAAAGCAAGCAAGGTGTACAAGAGAGGGGAGTGTGGTAGAGTGTGTTATTGATTTAAGGATGACTTTGGGTTGGTTACCTTACTGTTTACATGTTGGGGGCTTTGCGAGGGAGTAGCTCAACCACACCAGCCTGCTGTGTATTTTCTACCTGCTAACATTTGAGCAGGACTAATATTCGTATCCTTCATTTTTAAAGGCAGAGTTTCTAAGTGCCCTTAGTTCAACTGTACTTTTCTTATGGGATAGAAAATTATTATGCAATTTTTTTTTTGGTCAGTGCTTCAAAAATAATTGTCCTTATTTTCACTTTCTACGGTTGTGTCTGGTTCTACGAGCAAGTGTTTTGCTGCAGTTTTCTGCTGTGCAAGAAAGCCTCTCTTTTACAGCCCTTAATGGCTTCTGGGTTATCAAACCGGAAAGCTGTTACTGCCATGGGACCATACATAGCCCATTCTAGGCGGTATGTGGTTTCTTTAACTTCTTTGACTCCTTATGGATCATCCTTCAGACAATTTTTTTCTCTGTTCTCAGAAGGGAGATCAGGTGATCCTTCCCTGCCTCACACCGGCCTCTCTTGAATACAGCAGTAGACAATAACAAAGAGGTGATGCTGGCTGGCTGTGTCCAGCACAGGAAGAGGCAGAGGAATCAGGCTCCCTGCCATCAACCTCTAACTTCAGCAGGCGGGATGTGGGAAAAAGCAAAACCCAACCCCAGCCAAATAAAGCTGGCCTGCAAAAGACCTTCATTCCTGAAGAATTTTTGAATTAAATACTGGCTACAGCCAGCCAGATTCCACTGAAAATGACTATGTCAACTGGTTTTAAATAACAGTCTTTCATGTATGTGCTTTTTATGTTGCTTCCCATTGTCCGTTGATTTCCCCATAGACACCGAGAAATTAAATCTTTTGCTCAACACATTTTTGTTCCTTCTTCCTTGGCAAACAAGGGTTTTTGAGTCTGACTAGAAACAAGATGGCTGTCTTTGCATTGCTCGCCATCCGCTCCCTGCATGGCTGTTGGGAGGAGGTGACAGCTGCCTTTGTGCATCTGACAAAATCAGTGCCTCCTTTGGGCTTTCTGCACGCCTACGACTCATTCCTCTAGCAATCCCTGTTACTCTTCCTATTATTTTAGTAGTGCTGTGGGAGTCCTTCTGTACTCTTTATGGAATGAGCCAGTCCTGACTACACTGGGCTTCCGTTGTAAATAGGCAATTCAATTCCAAACCTTCTCCTAAGAGTGCCAGCTCCAGTGTGCAACAGTAGTTGCAGATTGCAGAATTATTTCTGTAAGTTACCCACCTCCGGTGTTAAGTCAGGAAATGAGAATTAGTCCCTCCTGGGGACACAGTGCCCTTATTACACTGTATGAGAAGAAGTCTGATTTCTTTGTGAAAAAAAAAAAAAAAAAAAAAAAGAACAACTAAAGCCACCTGAATCCCTCTTTCTGGAAGAAAGTCTGACAGAGACTTGGAAATGGCAGCTACAGTACTCCTTGAAATTACTGAAAGCAAATGGTAATGAGGACCAGCTGGAAAAAATGAAATCTTCCACATGGCAATATGTGCCATCTATATTGGCTCAGATTGTATGGCTCTGGCCTGAAAATAAAGAAAGATCCCTTACAAGCCCCCTTATGTTCCATACCATTGCTACAACATGGATTTTTTTTAATGCCCCTCACAGTGCCCTGAGATAGGACACAAGGCTGCCTTCCCACAGCATAAGCCTGTTGATGTTACTACAGCACCTAAGAATTAGTGGCTCTCTTTCTGCCAGAGCAGACTTCTCCGCAGGGTCAGCAGCACATGATGTTGTTATTCAAACATTTGTGTAATACTGCAGGTCTTGAACACAGTTGTCTTCCATCTGCATCTGCTTTGAAATATAACATTAAGTAAACATAATGTCCCTCTGGTTTTTGAATGGCAATGCCCAGCATCATATTGAAAGATCCTCAGGGCAAATATAAAGCCTCCCCTTAAACCTGGCCAGCTTTGCCTGGGCCTCCTGTGCCCAGAGAAAGTGCCTCAGTCATGATGTGCCATTTGATCTGCTGATTCATTTCAGCATCTTGGATTTAAGGGAGCAGTCAAGGACAAAGAGCAAGGAAGAGTTCCCTGCAAGGCCTCTAGTGCCATAATCTGGCAGAATTTGACTTTTTGAATGGTTTATGATCTCTGTATTTCTGGGTTTTTTTCTCAGAACTGCTTGATACCTAAACTGTTCCTTGAGGTTTATAGTAAAGTCATCCATAACTACCATATCATATTTGGAGAGAGATACAAACCTAGGAATGTAATTTGTTTGAGTTTTTCTCACTTGCTCTGCCAAATATTTGTAAATACTTAGGAAGTTCAACAAACCATAGTGGATTAACTATCTTTACATCATTAGAGTTCATACCTAACCCACAGAGACACCACAGCAAAAGTGAGCTGAGAAACAGTTTGAAGGATGACAGGTTCATGGTATCCTTTTTGTAGCAAGAAAAAAGCATATCAGTACTTGCCAGAAGGACTCAAAGTGGGAAGTGAGAGCTGTTTTAGAGGAGAGAATAGACAATACAATAAAACCAAACCTCCCTCATGGGGTGAGAGGGTAGCTGGGCTTTCAAATCCAAAAGCAGTTTCACTTTCTGCCAGGAATTAAGTATATGTTTTATATTCAATTATATCTTTAAGCATGTAGTCTGGGCTCTGAGGAGGAGGGGGAGACCATGGTTATGATGATTAGCTTGGTTCTGTTTTGCAGCATTGACTGGTTATCTTGGGAGTTTGATCTTTCTTCTTAACATCCTGACTTGCAGGAAAGAGCAAGGCAGCAGCTACTGAGTGTAGAGGAATCAGCACCAGGGGACAGCAAGGGCTGGTGCCCCCCTGGGGGTGGGGTATAGGGAACTTCAGGGAAAGCCACAGGGCAGCAGGCTCACCCCACTGCCCCAGCTAAGGGCACCATGGCAGCCCCAGACCTGCTCATTGGGGATGGGGGCAGGCCTAGGCTGGGCTGCCATGTCAGCTTCCTCATGGAAATTGGGGACCAGCTTCCTGTGATGTTGTTGGTTAGGGCCTGAAATGGGGTCCTGGGCTGTGGGCAGGGTGAGGGGAGACCCCACATTGAGGGTATTGGGGCCCTGGCAGTCAGGATTGAAACACTGAACTGTTTAAAAACAGCATCAGAAATTCCATACCATTTTCCTAGTGTGGGATCACCAAGTGGCTGAGGCTGGATCTGGACTCCATGAGCATATTTCCACTTTTCCTTTAGCCTTAGTGAGCTTGGTCTGAGTTAATTATATATACTTAAATATTTTATGCACCAGTTTTGTGTGACTTCATTGTCAATCAAAAAGGAATATGGCCTCTTCCTCCTATTGTAAATAAAATTTGCTTCTGGCATGCTTCCAATAGAAAGTGTCAGTGTAGCACCAAGCAGTATCATACAGAGGTGCTCAAAAGTAGATAAGAGACCTAATTTGGGTCAGGAAATAAATGCATCTGTGTTCAGTGCATACATATAAAATAGAGGCTAAGGAGCCCAGCTGAGAGTACTATGTTAACATGACTGCATTGCTTTGGGTACTAGGGTTGACTTGGACCTCTCTTAATGGCACCATATGATGGACACCCCACAGACACTTCAGTTGATATTTCTATCTGTATCCATCCCTGGTGGTTTAAAGAGCTTCTGATGCAGAAGAACAATTCCCAGCTGAGTCACCCCTTTCTCCTTCATGGTTTCACAGCTCTGGTCCCGTGTGGGGACACTGGGGGCTTACAGAGGTTCTTTAGCAACAGCACCCCAGTGAATCACTGCTATGGAAACAGCCAGGAATTCTGTGTATGACATTTGGACAGCTTCCAAAGAGGTAGCTCTAACTATATTCAGTCCAAGCTATGCACATATCTGTAAAGTTTCCACTGTATTCTGCCCAAGGTGCCTTGTGCGTGAAATTGTTCAGACTTCTGTTTTGATGAGAGAAGGCCTAACCAGTTGCAAACTAATAATAGCCAAAATATAACTGTCAGCATTAAAAGATATATATACACATAAAAAATTAACTGCTAGTAAAAGAATGTAAAAAATGGAGAGTGTCAGTAAAATATTTTGGCATTTCATTGGTATAAATACCCAGACACCCTAAGCACTTTCAATGCATAATCCAGATTTACTGCATTTTCGTGATGGCTGAAGTGGTAGATTCTTTAAAGCTTGACATAAGCATGAATTGTACAAATCCAGTTACAATTTTATGGTCTATGTGAACACTTTTCACCATGTGCTTTAGAGAGTTACTGAGATGCTCAATGTTTGAAATGTTTTTTGTGAAGAAAATTAAAATGCCAGTTAAAAATGTAAAAATTATCAATACATTATTGTTGGTTTTTGGAGGTCAAAGGAAAAAAAAATCTGTTGGTTTGCATCTAAAATAAAAGCCCTCCATCAAAGAAAAGTAATTTTCCCCTCATCTTGTCTCCTATCTTTATAGTTGATTCAACTTGATGAGGGTTACCAGGCCAAGAACTTTAAACATGGAGGATGAAAAATATCAAAGCTTCATACAGCCAGGAAAATGCAAGTAGTGACAGGACAAACTTCCCCGTGTGCTCTGCTTTCATTCACGCAGTTCTCAGCTTCCTAGACTACTGCATAAAGTTAGCTGGTAAGTTGATGGAAACCCTCTACCTCAATTCAAGAGAGCATAGCAGCTCTCACAGAGCATAACAGTCACCACCTTTCAGTGCCAAGAAGACCTGAACTGGTGACTTACACAGAAACCACATCTATATCCTTCTAGTGCAAGGAACCATATTTCAGACTTGACTCAGCTCATCACCTCCCACCCTCATAGCCTCAGATTCATGCTGAGACTGACTGCAGAATGATGAAAATAGCAAGACAAGGCATTTCATGTTCTATTTCTGATCTGTAAAGAAAAGCAAAGAATGAGAAACGTCAGGAGTAAAGCCAGCCTTAGGAGATAACCTCTTTGCAGACAAAAGAGATTTAAAAGCACAACCATCTTTATTTTAATGCCTTTCTGAATAAAACCTCTGAATCTCTTATGCACAGGCCACCACTAATGTGGTCAAATCATACTCAGACTGTCTGTGGGTTTCTAAAGTACCTATCACTGCCACAGTTAGGTGACAGATTACAAGAATTAGAAGAGACATCGCTGCAGTTCCATTTATACTGTATTTTCTGTCCCCCCTAAGGCATTTTAAGATGGATTCTCTGCTCTCCGCTAAATTTGCTTTGCACTGGTTATCGAGCATAGAGAGAACTCAAGCAGGCAGGAGATTCCCACAGGAAAATTTCCCTCAGTACGAGAGGCCTGTGCCAGTTGTATAGCTGTGTCTTCTCCGCTGACTGTTGTCTACTCTCAGCAGGAACAGGATGAAACAAAATGCTATATTACAACAGATCTTTCTCTGGTATAAGGTCCATTATCTTGTTTGCTCTGGTGGTGTAAACTGGAGTATGTGATTTATTGTTATAGCTTCCAGTTGGATAAGACAGCTAAGATTTGGACACCTGCCTCTCCAGCATGCATTAGTCAAGGGTCAAGGTCTCTCATACTCTGTTTTGTAGGAATGCCATGGGGAAAGTCACCCACTGTCAGTTTGGCATATGACTTCACAGAAAAGGATTCCTGTATGCAGACCATGTATTGGTCTCAGCCTGAGGTCAGGCTGAGCCGTTACTTCACTGGAGAACATGACAAGATGTTCTCATGGCGTAAGGTTTTCTATCTCAGGAGATCTTTTTGCCTCCAAGGATGGTAAAACAAAATTTAAGGGCTTCCCTACTTCAACTACTCACAGGAAAAGCAATCATTATTTCTTTTCTTCTTTTCTCTTGCCTAGGTTTTCACACAAATGAATAAAAGATACTTTTTCCTGCCTGTTATTTGTATTCTCCTCCTGTCCTCATAAACCTTCCTAAACCAAGCCAGCCAGCCAACTCATTGGATAGGGGTTAGTTTCAGTTTCCAGTTTTACGTGGATTTAAAATCTGCCTGCTATGCTTTATAGTGTCATCATGGAACCACAGAATGGTTTGGGTTGGAAGGACCTTAAAAATCATCTCATTCCAACCCCCTCTTTTCTTAATTAATTAATTAATTAATTTTACCTTTCACTGATATGGGCAGTGACACCTTCCACTAGACCAAGTTGCTTCAACCTGGCCTTGAACTCTGCCAGGGATTGGGCATCAACATCTCCTCTGGGTAACCTGTTCCCTTGCCTCACTACTCTCATTGTAAAAAGTTTATTCTTTATAGCCAATCTAAACCTGCCCTCTTTCACTTTAAAACTGTTGTCCCCTGTCCTGTCACTACATTCTTTTGTAATAACTTCCCCTTCATTCTTCTTGGAGGCCCCTTCAGGTACTGGGAGGCAGTATGAAGGTGCAGTTGAAATTTCTCATTTTTATTAGTCTTCTGTTTTTTCCCACCTTGCTCTGCAAGGGCTCTGCACCTGGTTAGCCAGAACTCATCCTGTACTTACTGCAGCCCAGAATGCCTCAGGACATTCCTTCTGGGCTTCCCAAGTCCAGCTCCTTTCCTTGCATAGCCAGCCATTTTGTACAATCAGCTGAGGAAATGTGTTTAGCTGCCTCTTAAACCAGCTTGATTTTTGGCCTTACTAAGCCCGTTGATTGGCCTTCACAGAGCATCAATGTGTTCAGCATTAGAAACCTGACAATACCTAGCCTAAATGTATGTATGGCCACTTCATACCCATTGTTCTTCTGCCAGCATTGTCCTTTATCTTTAAATAGCATTTTTCTCCTCCCCATGTGTTCACCCCCTGAAGTATTTATTTATAGATTGCAAATATATACCCCTTCACTAGGCTAAACAAGCCAGGGTCCTTAGTTAATTAAGGTCTGGTGAATGATGCAAGGCCAAGCATCATAGATGCCCAAAATCTGCCTCAGTCAGGGCTACATTAAGATTGTCAGGAGCCAACAAGGACACACCTAATTTTTACCAGAGCTGGTTCTAGCTGCCCTCCTACTTAATGGCAAGTTTCTTATTTCAAGCTGTGATCAAGTCTTCACTAGTCAGTCCTCCATTTAATCTTAAAGGCAAAGCAGATGTGAGCTACCTTTGATGCACCCTGTTCCATCCTTCTTGACGTATCCAAGTGGCTGGGTAATCCACGCTACTTTAATCACATTGGGGGTTATTTTTAAAGTAGAATTAGGAAGTGAAAAATAAATGAACCTCAGTTGCTTGCTTGTTATAAACATGTCCAGACAGACACAGGAAATCTGTGAGAGGCAACAGTACTGCATCAACTCTGGGAGATGGGCTGGAGGAGTTAACAGGGCTTTTCCATCTCTATACTGCAGGACTGTTGTAATTCATCATTTCTATAGCACCATAAATTATACGGCACTTTGCAAGCACAGAGGCAGTTCTTGCTTCCCTGAAGTAGCATGACTCCCAGGACAGGGTGCCTGGCTGAAGCGTGCTCTTCCCCCGAAAGTCTTCCACTATGAATACATGCCTACGGGACTGTGTGACAATACTGCCCCATTGTCCCATCAGGAGTGGGAGTAAAAAAGCTGGGGAAAGCAGAGGGCTTTTTTTCCTCACTCCCCCATATCACAGCTGGACTTCTCGTCTCTCCATAGCCTGTTTTAGCATTGCCCGGATGGAGAATAGGCTTCTTGGGGCTTTGATGCAGTCTGGCTGTCCTCCAGCAATATCCACAGTACGCCCTCCCCTCCCATATGCTCTCCATTAATATCCTCCTGTCTGCTGAATAAGGAAAGAATAACTCTCCCAGCCCCAGCCAGAACCCCTGAGCCAGGGGAGTTCATCAGTCAGACTGGTTTCTCCTGAACCCAGAATAGGCCTCGTTAATGGGCCAGGAGGGGATTTTATTTTGCCTTTCAGCTTGTGGCTGCCCTGAGCCAGGAGTAGAGTCAAGTTACTGTGTCCGGGAATCTCAGCTATTCCAAGAGTAGGAGCAAGTGAGCTGCTGACTCAGGAGGTTTCCTAGTGTTTTCAAGCAGGGCTCAGTCCTGTCAAAGCAAACTGAACTGCTGGCCTTGCTTTCTTCTAGCTCCAGGATAGGCATTAATAAAAGTCACCGTTCACTGGAAGAGGCTGGGGAATTGATCTGGAGCAGGACTGTGGATCATGGCATGAGCACAGGTCCTTTTCATTTTTCCTGGAATGAACATGGGTCCTTGCAAAGACTCATATTAATCCTTTACACCTTTTTGCTCCTCTCCTTGGAGGGCTGTTTAGTATAGTACAGATATCCACAAACTGTGAGGCAGCTCAGCTTTATTTTCAACATTTTCTAAAAGAGAAGATAAAATCAGAGGAAGAAACAGACTTATGAGCCAAAATGTTTCATTGCAAATCAGTGTTAAAGGGTCAAGAATCCCTGCCACCCTGAACTTTGTTGTCACACAGAGGCCACCTTGCTCCTATGTTATGCAAGGATGCAGGAGGATCCCTTCTGTGTGGATAAATTGTCCTTTGGACTTCCCAGAGCCTGGAATGGAGTCACAGCCTGTGTCTGGAACAAGCAATTAGAAGTCATGCTGAGTTCAGGATTCCTGTCCTAATTTCAAGTCTGTCTACATCCTCTTATCTCTTCTAAAGGAATCAGTTTCTAGAGGTTAGCAGAGAAGACAAGTCTACCATAGCAGTACCCTGCATTCACCCCTCACATGAAGCTGTGCACACTCCTTTGCACAGAGACTGAAGTCATTGGAGAGCATATGCTCCCAAGTTTGTACCCCTCCATCTCTCAGCACTTCTGTGACTCCAGCCAGCCTGTTATAACCTGTCCCCTCTCTGCCCCTGCAAAGTTCTGCCATTAGAGAGTCTCAGCTCTTTTCTTTAAGGTCACGTTAGTCTTTACTTCGTCATTGCCTCTGACTGTGGGCTGCATTTTCTTACTGTCCTATTCCCTTCTTCAAACTCACTTCACCGATGAAAAACCAGCCTAGTATGTAAAAGGCAATTGGGTGGAAGGTGGTATTTATAAAACAGGTTTCTTCTGCCTGCAGCTATTGGCATGTCTAACCCAGCCACATACCCTAAGACTAGGATATGATACAGGGACAAAGAAAGATAAGAGCTTCTCTTACTTGTCTTCAGTCTTGAGGATATGAAGGTTCCCAGTTTGAACACCCAAGGAGCTCTTGGCCTGTGGCCTAAATGCCACCTGTTTCTGCAGTATGGCCAGAAGGGTAGGACGTCTCTCTTAGCTAGCATCTGACAGAGATTTCCCTATGTAAGGAGAATTTTCAGCTACCTTTTTGAAGGACTTACTATCCCTTTAGAGGTGCCCAACACTCCAACAGTGAGAAGCTGCAGACTGTTTGTTTTAGGTCAGGAGCTCTGACAGAGGTTCACAGATGGTGCTTGGGACTTGTGATGGGTACAGGGAAGCAACCAGGGAGGAAAAGCATGCTCCGAGACATTTTATTTTCTAGAAAAATTACAAGTGCTGATTTTTCTCCATAATTTAACACACCATTTCAATTAGGATAGGAGTCCCGTCTACAGAATTTGTCCATTGAACAATAACCCAAAGAAATTTCGGTGTCTTTCTCCAAAATCTTTGCATCAGAGGGGACTGAATTGTTTCATTTCAGCTAACCAGGGTATGATCAGATATTTGGGACTGGAGTACTGTAAAAATAAACTGCAGAAAGCAATACCTGTAAGAGCAGATTTCATTTCGCTTGCTTGCTACCTATGAGACACTGATCTCTGTAAAAAAAAGGCAGGACAAACCTGCTCTGATAAATATGACCAGATGAAATAACTTATTTCATAGTCTGTCATCTAGCTCAGTGAGTCACATGTGGTATCTCTAGAAAGTTGGTAACACCCTAGAAATCTGTAACTTAATACATATTTAACTGAGGTCTTGTCTCATATTTAATAGGAACTCCAACTGGGCTTGCATAACAATCTAGAGAAGGGTGGGGACTGCCAACATAGGCTTGAATAGAGCACTAATAACCCTTTAGTATCCATGATGCCTCAGAAAAAATCAACAGAATATTTGTGTTTGTAGCTAAGGCTTATTTGCAAAGCAATAGAAATGTGATTACCAAGACACTATGCTACAGCTGTATTGGCTAAAAAGCCAGAATCCAGGCTGAGAGTGAAGGATGGACATGGAGTGGTGGTACGGATACCCTGAGTAGGATGGCTTCCATGTGAGGGCAACATTCAGAAGAAGCTGTGAGCTCCAAATGATCAGCTCAGAGACAAAGATTGTCTTGAGGGTTTCAGGATAAACACAGCTAAGATATGAGGATGCTTTATCTTCTCAGAGAGAGAGCCCAAATGCTGCAGTGTTTCAGGCAGCCAGAACAGCATTTGCTGTGTAATGTGAAGTATTTAGGCACACATGGTCTTCATGGTGTTTCCTGCCAATCTGCAAAGTATCAGTGTGGTGTCTTGTAGCGCCAGGAGCTGGATTAAGGAGAGGAGTTCCCCAGTGGGCATAACCTAATTGCTGTCCTACCCTGGGGCACACAGCTGAAAGGCTATGGGGAAACCCTGAAATGTCATGAACTGTCCCTTCCAGTAAAATAAATAAATGTATCTGCCCTATCTCTGTCTTCTAGAGAGTGATGTACCTTCTTCTCTAGCTATATACCTGAGGAAATACAAATACTCTTCAGGTTCTCCAACTGGCCCCAGCTCTGCAGACCAGGGGCTGTGACAGAGTAGTACATGTAAAGACTGTACCCTGCACACACAGACTGCTCTTCCCTCTGGATGGCTTCTCTCCCATGAACAGAGTTGAGACTCCTGGTGAAGCATTCATCTAGCTGCTTCAGGTGATGTACGTGTGCCCACTTGAGTCTCTCCTGAAAAATCTCATGCCTTCTTAAGGATTGTTCACACCCATCCATATACATACACATGTAAACAGCATGATAGCCCATTAACACATTTATGACCTATGATAATGGAAGTGAAACATGAAAGCTTCTCTCCTCAACCTTGTTTTTCTGGTTTAAAAGACCAGGGTGTGACTCCCTGAGTGGAATAAAGAGGGGTAGGTGCTCCTGTCTGTTTAGCAGCCCTGCTCCAGCACTGGCAAGGCAGCTGCACTGCAACTGCTTGTATGCAACTCAAGAACTACAGGTCACTTCTGACTCGAGGAGGTATTTATTGTCACTGGTAATTGTTACTTCCTTACACAGAGCAAACAAAAATACCCGCTGCACCAGGACAATCACCTGCTGTGGTTTACCCTGGGGGAAAGGAGTGGGCAGTATGGCTCAGCTGATGCAAGAGTGTGCTCTGTGCTACTCCATGCTGCTTTGTGCCTTTTGGGTGATTAGGGACATGCGAAATGTTTCAGACGGTACCTTAGCCAGCTTTCCTCTCTCATGTATGTACACACCACACTAATCATGGGGACTGACATAAACTGAAGTACTTATAGGTGTGTGACTTGAAGTGCATACGAGAGGGACATGCATATGTCCCATCCCTTCCAGGCCAGCTGCGAGGGTGGATGGAAGGGGCTGACCCACTGAAGATGACGGGGATCCAGTGCCCAAAGCGTTTTGCAAATGGCTTCCTTTCGTCTGAGCACAATGAGCATGTGGAGCGAAAGGAGGCAAATGCCGTTTCCAGAAGAGCAGGGATTTTTTTTCTCCTTATTGCAGGCAGGACCAGCTGCGTTCCAAACCCGTGACTGCAGCAGCCATGACCCCTCCGAAAGGAAATCTGAGCCCGCGAGCAGTTGTGCTTGGGGAGGGCCGTGCTCTCACGTTTCTCTGTTTTGTTTTGGAGCTTCGGATAAGTAGTGGGCTTGCTTTTTCCCTTCGTTTCTTTTCTTACTTTCTTTCTCTTTTTTTTTTTTTTTTTTTTTTTTTTTTTTCCTTTATTTTTTTTCCCTCTGAATGTATCTCCACAGCCTGAAAAAAAGAATTTGAAAAAAAAAAAAAAAAAAAAAAAAAAAAAAGGAAAGAAAGAAAGAAAAAAAAAAAGAAATAAAGGTTCTGGCATGGGAACAAGTATGTTTCAAATTACAGAAAGGATGTGAAAGGTTCAAGAATTTGAGCCCTGACTCCGCCTGTGTCTGTCTCCACCCCCCCACCTCCCACCCCCCATCCCCCCAGAGAGTAGCTGGCATTGTGGCTTCTCCGCTGCGCCGCACAATGAGGCGGGAGCGGTAAATCCCGCCGGGCGGTGCGGGCACCGGGCAGAGTGCCCTTGGCGGGGCGCGGGCCTCCCGCACCCTGCCCGCCTCGCCGGCTGCTGCCTGCCTGGCTCTCCGAGGCTTTCAACCACCCTTTTCCCAGCTCGCAGGGTTGAGCTCGGGTTTTTTGTCTCCTAGGGTGTGCATGTGTGCGTATGGTTTAGCTACATCCAGGAATGTGCCGAAATCCCACTTCTGAGGGCGGAGCGCCCTCTGCTCGCTGGGGAGGGGGGGAAAAGCAGGCAAAGGTGCAGTTCCAGGGTGGAGAAGCAAGTTTCCTGCTGCTGCTAAGGCGTAGACACTTGGCCAGAGGAGCCTGTGCATGGACACGTCCGTGCCCTCGCGGTGACTCGAGGGAGGGCTGGCGGCGCTGAGCGCTTTGCAACTCGAACTGCCCTCGCTGCTTGAGTCCTCCAGCGACCGTACCCCGTGTAGCTGGCTCCCACTGTAGATCCACAAAAAGATGTGGAGAAACCACTGGAAAAGAGGATGGTTGAAATGGCTTGATCTTCCGTTGCAGGGGAAGATCATGATTACATCTAGTCTCAGTCCCTTATGGAGGATCATATTCTGAAGACCTTCTCCATTATGTGACCACTTTATCCTGAGACCCCAGATGGAAACACAGACCACCATGGAATGCACGCACTAAGTTTCCTAAAAGGGGGAATCATGTGAATAAGGTTACATGGCAGAACATTTTTTTTGTCCTCCTGTAATGTGATCAGATACCCCCTTCCCATAAGACTGTGAAAGCTGGCGTATTTGTTTCTTGAGAGTTGCACAGCTAATTGCACGTCAGTGAGGTAACTAAAGTCTTCATGAAATGTCTGGAAGAGAGAGGGCTACCAGAGCAATCTGTCAGGTCTGTAGCATGTGTCTGGCTGCCATCTCAGCAGCCTATACGAAAGAGCGTGGCAAGGAATGAACTATGGCTTGATTGAATTTTCTGTAGGGCCAAATTCAGAACTAAATCTTTTTGGTCGGGCTCTTTGGATTAAGAAACTATGGAAGAGCTTCAATATTGTTGACAGATAAGGACTCACCCACTTAAGAGGAGCAACTATAACATAAATCCTCAGGAGCTGAAATATCTATTATGATCTTGACCTTTACCAGTGTCTTGTGAAAACCATTAGCACCAGTCAATTAAGTCAAATCTGCATTTTCATGCTGAAAAAATTAAATTTTGTCCTTGCAAACTTTCACTCCATCATCTCTTCAGATTCTGTAACTTTGCTGTAACAGATTCAGGTGAGGCGCCTGAAGCATCTTAGTTGCACTGACCAGTACCTTGTACATGGCATGCTCCCAGTCCTATGATGCTTGATTTCATGCCTGGCTGCAAGATGCCCTTTTGCATAGGGCACATGTCCATTGATAGACACTGCACACTCTTCATATGAATGGGAGGCTACTGGAATAAAGAGCTATTGATCTAAGTTTAAAAGAGGAAAACTAGGATCATGTACCCCCTTCGGCAGCCCGTGAGATTTCTCCTTTGCAACTAAAAGCCAAAAACCTGCAGGACAGCTGAGCTAGACAGATCAAAGGTCTTCACTGTGAACAAGCTGAGGTAGTTTGTCATTAAAAAATGAATGTTTATACTTACTCTGAGATTTCCAAGGATTCTAATTAGTGATGTCTTTATAATGTCTTATATGTTGTCCTAAGTATTGTGGTGGTGCCTAGGAAATCAGTCTGAATTGGATCTCTTTCTGCTGGATGAGATTCATTACAACAATATTATTTTCCTTGCAAGACACCCAAAGGTTCATCTAAACTAGCTAATTTATTAAATACCCTGGTATGCATGTTGTGTTTTCAAAATACATTACTTAAACAGTGTTGTTTTCTTTCTAATATTGAAGAGCTCTGACAATGTCACTTGGCTGTGTCACTCCCAGAAGCTATGGAAGATATGTAGTGTTTAGCTAGCTTCTTACACTGTCTAATTTTGTGCTGGCAGGCTGAATTCCTGAAGTATGTTAGATGAGTCTCAGAGATGCCTTAATTTATGCTAGCCAAACCATTTTCTTCTGCGCCATTTCACAGGTGCAGGATCAGCAGAGCAATTCATGTTCCACTCCCCGACCGCCCCTGTTCAGTGTCTTACCAGAGTTTATCCCTGAATTCCCAGCAAGGGGACAAATGCTGCCACTGAGCTTAAAAGAGCTTTACTGATCTGAGAATGCTCAGAGATCTGTACAAACAAACTGCAACTACATCCCTCTACCACACTGCTTGCATGTGACCAAAATCTTCACTCTCAATTTTTGTTGCATCAGGCCACACAGTAGGACAGAAGGTTGCATCTACTTCCTTTCCAGATATTCAATCTCTTTCGATTTTGTGTTTGGCAAAATAAATAATTTTCATTTATCAAGCCCTTCTGGAATGAAAATGTGATCTCAAACTCTTCAGCTGAAAGAAAACATCCAATCTCCCTGCAGGTTTTTCCTGGTGTAAAGGTATAATCTAGCTGCCACATTGTTGTTTCTCTGGAGTTTTAGTGGACACATAAATAAATAAAAGTGACACCTGCCGCAGGCCAGTTCCCATCTCTATTTGATTACGTTGTTTTCTTACAGAAGATTTTTGATGGCTGTAGCTAATCTAGAAACAAGTGCGATAATTGCACAAATCAGTTTAGCTGGGCATCTGATTCTGTGCAAACCTAAGTGAAATAGTAACCTGTGACTAATACACCACAGCACTTTGCATAAGATAAAGGTCCATGTGTAACATATGCAAGCCAAAGACACTGTGGGAAGAAAACACCAAAGATATTGAACAGTATGTATGTGCTACTCCTCTACTCTTAAGTGCACTCTTTTCCTGTACAACAAATAGTGATGTAAAAACAGTGAAGGAGAACCTTCACTCTCTGACATTAGGTATCCTGACATCTCATTGTTCTTTCTTCCTTGTTTTCCACTCTGGAAACAAGGTGAGAAACTTCTCACTCCTGATCCAGCTTAACTGACCATAGATCCTCTGCCTGCTGATAAGCCAGGAGGCTCATTTCAAAGGAAAGTTGCTTTCTGTTATGTAACAATAATTGTGTGTCATGCAAAAAAACTTCACTTTTTTTTTTTTTTTTTTTTTTTTTGGCCTCTGCATATGTTGGTATTT
>WEIU01025065.1:407587-425979 GCA_013389925.1 Aegithalos caudatus
TTAGAAGTACATCGTGTCTGGCTGACCATTGATACTGATCCTGAGCACCACAGTGGTTTTGGCAGGAAGACAACTGTCTACTCCATCGTACAGGCAAGGGTTTAGATGCCTATTTTTCCCTTTCCCATAGCAGTAAGACATAAGAATCTTCCAAGATCCTGTATATACTATACAAACAGTGGATGCCTGTGATATTCTGAAGTTGGTTTGTTATCATTGATGCTATCTGCAGTATTTATTGGGTGTCATGGCATTTCTGTTGGTTTCATTCTAGGTTCAACTTTTGCTATGAGTGAATTTTGCCTTTCAGCTTTAACAATCACAGAATAGTCTGAGTTGGAAAGAACTCAGAAGCATCATGATGTCACCAGTGAAGCTGGCTGGTGGCTGTGCTGCAGCAGACAGGTTTCCCATGAGCAGTATCCTACCAGAAGAGCATTCTGGCCATGCTTTCAGAGGCACACCTGCATCATGGCTTTCCAGCAGGCTGCCACAGGAATCTTTATATTTCCATCCTTATCAATATTCCCAAAGCAGTTCTCAGAATTGTAGGTTGTGCTCTTTCAAAGAGTTCTGTTGGAAGCAGAGATGAAACATGGGCAGGACCATGAAACAGCCACTGATACCTGCCTCCAGCTCTCCTCTTATTCTTCCATTACCCTGCTTTTATTCAGCCCATCACTGAGAGATATGATTTCTCGACTCCTTGTGCAGTCAGCCTTTTGTCAGAACAAAGACCTTTTGCTTGGGTTAATTCCATTCTTCTCAGTTATATCTCCTTCTCCCCCTACCTTGAAACAAGACTCAGTAGAAAACCTGGCTTTTTTTTTTCCCCCCTTATAATTGCATATGCTTATTTGGTCCTCATCCCAGCAGCCACTTCTTGGCTAGGCTGTCTAATCCAGACAGTTCTGTCCCCCAGATCTCTGATCACTTTAGTTACTCTTCTCTGAATTCTGCTTCTGTTTGAATGAGGACACCTGAATACCATAATGGCTATTAAAAACTGCAAAGCATGGTAGTGCAAGTGTCACTAGCTGTGAAGCACAGCAGCATTGTTTGATGTGAGCTAACAGCCCAAGCTTTTGCTTAAGTTCATCTGAAACCTTATCCACAGCTAATTCTCACCCAATTAGCTGAAAATCTGCACAGCAGTTAAGAAACAGTGAAACTGGTAGTGCAAAAGTGTTATTTAGCTCAGCAAGGCTCAATAGCTTGCGTTGGCTTCCAGAAAGGAGGACAGCACCATCTGCTGCTATCCATGGAAACTGCAGACCTTGAAAAACTGAGTAACGTCTATTTCAGAGAGTCAATACCATAACCTTGTAATAACATATCCTACTTTTATGATGCACATTAGTTTTTATGCTAAACTGTTAGAGAAGGGTTCTATGAAAGTCAGCTACTGGGATGAGCTTGTGATGAAGATGGATACCCATTTGGATCAAACCTGAAATTAATCAGTTTGTTTTACACAGCAAGCACCTGTTCAAGTTCCTTTTCCCCCCCTAAGATCCCGAGGTAATAGCTTCTCCAGAAGATCAAAGGCTTTGCTTAGTCAGTCTGTGTGCACTGAGATGTGTGAACATTGTGATTCTCTTTGTGCATTTACTTTTCTGAAGGAACTTGGCTGAATTTCTCACTTGAAAGAAAACTTACCCCTTTGAACCTCCATCCCCCCCAAGGGTCTGCAGCATGTGTACTGTGTACAGGGAGCTACGGACACAATTCAGTAGCTTGCCTGAATCCCTTCCATGGGATTTGGATACTATTGGGGATCATGGTGATACAGCCTTTGACCTTACTGTAGATGACATCTAGTTCAGGATGAATTTGACACATCAAATCCTGCAATTTGATGAAAGTTTCATTCAGCAACTCGTTGTGCTACATAGGGCAAGGAAAATTAAGTCAGTGTGGACACCCAGAGAACAATGAAGCTTTTCTTGTGTTTTCTTGTGTAAATACATTAGCCATTCTGTCCTAAGGATGGTGCCTTCTGCTGTCTCTGCTCTCCCCTTTCAGGAAACCTTTGGAGACCCAACCATAAATAAGTGTTCATCTTCCTCTTTTTCGATGTCTGAGGCAGAAAAAGATCTAGTAATTTGTGTAGAAATTAGCTTAATACAAGGTCAGTGTTCATTTCTCAGTGTCTACACCAAAGACCTCTCGGCAATTCAAGTGATTCAGTTCATCCCTGAGTCAGTCCTAGATGGGTCTCCTCTCCATTCTATTAAAATGCAGACTGCAAGTTGAACAGTTAATGGCCACAATGGGCCATAGAGTTCTGAAAAAATCAAAATCAAAATCATCCAAGACTTTAAATCTTTAGTATCACCAGCAATGGAGCTTTGTAGCCCACAGGAAAGACGATCCTCTCTGGAAAGGGGCTGGGTATCTCCAGATGAACAGAACTTTTGAGAAAGCTCTGCTTCATTGTGTAACCCTAAGAAGTCCCAGTCAGCTGAAGAAGGCCTGACATTTTTTTTTTCCTAAGAATTTCAAACAGGGTAGTGACAGCTCAGCATTTCAGAGCTCATGTTGTAAGTTTTATGTTTTAACATATACTGAATGGGCAGTAGCACAGTGTCCTGATTCAGGGTTTGGAAGGTTAGAAAGTTACCTGTCAATGCAAATATTATAGATGCCACTGTAAATTCTTTCTCTAATTTTAAGTTATGACAAATTTTGCTTTGTGTTGATTGATCTCTTAAAGACATGACTATGATTTTGTTCATACCCATGGATGAAAGCAGAATTGTTCATGTATTATGTTAGTTATATACTTACTTGTTGAAAGTTTCAAGGCAACTCAGGAAATTTATGAAAGCTTTTGTTTATGTCATTTTGAGAAGTTCAAGCACTGTATTTTTCCCTAAAGTTTATTTATAGTTTGCCAATGCATTCTTACAGCTTCTTTTTGGAAACTTAAGATCCACTGTTCTGTACATCCCTCTACAAGCTTAGAATCTACTGTGCAATCAGCTCTTGACTGTTATTACTCAAACCCAGTCTTGAACCAGTCTTGGTCCAGCTGGGTTTATGAGCTTTCATTCAGCACCAAGGGTTTGATGGATGTGGAGTGGCTCTCTGAAGAAGGCATCCAGACATCCTTGCACTATGGACAGCAGCAGAGTGACCTACTCCTGGGAATGCAGCACAGGAAAGCTTGAGTTCCTTTTAAGGCTGCTGGGCTCTCCCAGGGTTGCCAGCCTGGTTTAAGCCAATGACAAAGCTGGACGACTGCCAGTGCAGCCTCAGGAGCACAGCCAAAGCACCATGTCTGGCCTAACAAACAGGGCTTGTGTTGGGCAGCACCTGGAGGGAGCCAGCTTGGGCATTTCTGCATGTTTGACACAGTCAGTTCAGTCCAGAAAAACAACACGCAGGCAGTCGAAAGGCAACTGGAGTTTCTTGTGTACTGTGATGCTGAAGATGAGCATCTGCCAGCTACCTTGATCCATGATTTCTGAAAATGTTTGATTGTCTGCAAGCTGGAACCCTATAAAGAGGAGATTATAAAAATAATGTAGGGAAGGAACAGTCATGCTCCGAAGGAATAAACTGTTGTTAAAAATGTGCTTTTCTATTGCTTCACCATTGCTGGTGCTGTCAAACCCATGCAAAGGTTTCTAGATGTCCTTATTCCAAATTCCTCTTATAGACACACTAATTATTCATTCTTTAGAAGTCAAGAGAAGCATGCATCACTGAGAAAAGGGGGAGAAAAGGCTTTTATTTATGTTTTCCCTTAAGTTTCCTGTAAAGGATTAACACCTTTACTAATTTCTCAAAGATTTAAGACAATGTAAGGTCTTTGGCACTGTATATTTATGATTACTCAGAATTGAAATTCAAGACTCCCTACATCACAGGTGGAATGAAATCTGTCAGACAGATTAGATGTTTACCTACAAGAATTTGATTGGGATACTGAAATGTCATTGTAAATTTATGCTATTGACCATTTATCTTGTGAAATGCCAGGTAATTTAGACTTTTGCAAGGGTGAGGTGAAGAGAACAACTGTTAACCCTAAAAAGCAGATTCATAGTGAGATTTAATTTGAAAATTAACTCCTTGCCTCAAAGTTTCTGAAGTGCTTCCTTTTAAATAAATGCATTTCAATAATCTTTTTTATCTTCTCAGAATTTAGCTAAAATTTATTATTCTTTCAAATTTCATTAATTGTTTAGGCTATTAGTAATAAAACTAGCAGGACCCATGACTATTGTAATGCAGTTCTTTACACCCATACAGCCTGTTTTTTTACCTTTGCAGAATGAGGCCTGACTCCTTGCAGACTTGGAAAATAATTCTCTTTGATCTTAATTTATGCAGGAAAAAATCTTTACCCTAAAGGGATGCTGGTTCTTCAGATGATCTCTGCTGAAAGTACTTGATACTCTCAGGAAAGACTATGGATGAATATTATTTATTCTGCTAATTTTTAGTTTCTTTCATTAACATAGTAACAAAGAAACATGCAGATGTAACTTAGATACATCCCATTACATGAATGTCCAAAACTGCCCATCAACTTTATTTTTGGTTTGTTTCAAGTGTGAACATAATATTTACATTCCAAGTCCCAAATATAATTTTTGTGAAAACGCTCTTCCCTTTAATCATGGTGCTCCCAAATGTGTTCCCACCTTCTGTAACTACTCCCATGAAGAACCAGTGGGTGGATGGATGGGAACTCCAGGACTGGACTAACATATACCCAGGTGTCTCCCCCATGTTGGTCTGCAATACAACCCCTGCCCTCACTCAGGAGCTTAGGAGCATTTCTCAGTTTCCCATTTTAGAAGCAATAGAGGCAGCACCTGAAGTTACAACAATATGTGTCATTCTCCCACCTTGCTACAGTGTATACTAAGATATGGTCTCTTTGGCTTCTTTTTACTTCTTACCAGCCTTTTAATGTTTGATTTGCATTTTTAAAAATAGAACTGCTTTGCTTTCAATGCCTTGAAACATCCATCTTCTATTCTTCAGACATAGTGATGGAATATCAAAGTACTTCACAGTATCTAGCATCTTAGGCTACCCTGGAGAAAGACAGCTTAGGGGATGAACAGAATTTGTCCTCCAGTGGTAATTCAGTCCTTGTTCTAGTTCTGCCATTAGAAAATGGAAGGGAGTGAAATGTGGTGAAACTACAAGCACCTCTCCAGAGCTACACCAAAGCCAGATTCTGCATGGCTCCTGGAAGGGTTGTCAAATACTAGTCTTTTTTTTATTAATTACTATACATAAATGAAACAAACAGCAAGTGGCAAAACAGTCTTGGAAAGGGGCAGCTCTGTGATCCACGCACTTCCTAAAAATGCATAGTGTATGGTCCTGGAGTCTTGAATTTGGAGGGAGATCTGTTCTTTCTGATGGTTGTGACTAATGCAGCAGCATCTTCTGTGGTTGGGGGATTACTGGCTGTCTGTAAAAGAAGAGACATAGATCCAGACATGGTGAGAATGAGGATGTCATGCCTAGCAGAAGGCATTCTGTAACCTCAAGGATGACCCTTTCTTCCCATTCTTCAGCAGGCGCATGGAAAAACTGTAGACCCTTTCAATCAATGGGTTTGTCTGTTATATCTTGTCTCTGTCCCACAAAGGTCTGCAAGCTTCCAAGTCAAGTGGAGTTACCTTCTCAGTTTCTCTCTGTCTCCTAGTGTGAAATTCTATATATCAGGTCCTTTACATCTGTCATGCAGAAGGATGTGATGCAGATCACATTCAGTCATGTCATGGGGAGAGGCTGAAGCAATGGGATGCATTTGAATGTGTACTTGCTAGCAGGGCCCCTCTGGATGGGGTTGTGCCCCTTGGGACGTTTCCCATTCTCTTGGCTCCTCTTGGCAGCATGGCAGATCAGAGCTCAGGCTGGTTGCCTGCTACAAGGTCTGGTTATCTGGCATTACAGGGTTGGCACTGCCATGTGCCTCTCTTAGTGCTTGAACATCATCTCTCTCCCACCTTGGACCTCATGTGCAGTCCCCATTCCCATGATTAGACAGAAAAGTTTCTTTGTTAACATTGGCCAGCAGAAGACATGTTCTTGTTTAGGTCCTTTGTGCTATCAGCTCCTAAGACAATCTGAGTGGCTACAGAGAGAGAGGGATGCCTCTGGGTGAGCTAGTGACTTTGCCTCAAGCCAGGTTAAGAGCAAGGCACACAGACATGTTTATTTACATAATCTGAAACACCAGGCCCAAAGACTGGTGTGGTTGCAGTGATTTCCAAAGACAGGGGTGTCCAGAGACAAGCCCACATTAACAGCTTTAAAGATACCCCTCAACCACCATAGTGTCACTTGCAGGCTCTCAGGATGGTGATGTTAGATCTAGCTGAGAATGCAGTTTGTAAGCAAGCTGACTTTTCTGAGCTGAATTCCTAGAGTCTAATCTTGCATTGAGAAGGTGTGTTAGCTCTCAGTTCTCACCTCTGGAGGAATCTTAACTGGTTATTCAGTTTTGCCCTTTAAGGGATTATTTACCCCTGTCTTACTAGAAGACAGTTTTGGCTTTTTTTTTTTGCTGGGGCTGGGTAATACTCCTCTATTTTAGGTAGTGCTGTGGCAGTGCCCTGTTGTGGCAATGACAGTTTATCCTGTGCTTGAATAAATTCTTAGCAAATCATTTACATTGTGAAGGAGAAAGGCAGAGAGAGGGAGGATTTCTTACATTAATAGATGCTGCCTGTTTTTCTCACTATGAAAAATGGCCAGATTCTCCTTGCCACATCTAAAATATCAAGACTCACTCTACTTACATTTGGTTAGCAGAGGAGAGGAATTCAGCTTTGTATGATAGCTGTGCCCAGCTGTACATGTGCCAATGCCAATTCACATGCATCACACACCTCAAGGTGTAAGTTCTACTTAGAGCAGGGTATGTGTGAATCCGTTTGTGTCTGCTGTGACACTGGGAGGGATAGGATTTGCTGCCAACACTTGTTTCGCATTCTCAGAGAGAATTTCTCATCCAAATTTTCCATGTATGGAAGGCTGGATGGAGGCAGATGGTGAATTTAGCTGGCTTAAAAATATTCCTTTTAGAAACAAAACAGAAAGAAACAGGTTCTGCAGTAATCTTTGCTGCTCCTGCTTCAAGTGAGCTGGAAGGAGAGAAGAGATGTAAAACCTTGAATTTTTGAGAGGCATTTTTCTGGATTAGGAAGGTCAAAAGTTTTAGTACAGATTTCTGTGTTGCCTGCAGGCTTTTTCAAGGCAAGAGAACATTGCCTTGCCCTCACTTCAGTTTTAATTGTTCCATATTTTAAAGATATGGACTTTTATTAGAAAGAGATAACATATCAGTGGAAATACTGAACCAGGAGAAGGAAGGCATTAATGAAATGGAAGGCATTGCATTATTGAAATGCTCAAGGAACACTGGATGCTCACAGCACATGCTCGTGGCCATTATGGTAGTAGGTGTGAGGGAAGAAGGGCATTCAGATATTCATGCAAGACTTTCACAGTGTAGTAACAGCACCTGAGATTACTGAAATGCTAATTGTTCTGTTTGCTTTTCCTTTGAAGGACTACTAGCACACTCGGATTCTCACTTTGTCTGAACAGACAGATTAGACAACTTAATTTTATTCCTCCCTAGTCTGTGTCTCTTGCTGCTTACTGTCCAGTGGCTAAAGTGATTAGGTTTGGGCTACTTAGAAAAAACTGAAGTAGCTCCTGAACTTTGCAATCAAAACAAACAATGGTTCCAATCCTATGGGATTTTAATAGAGTGCAATTTTCTGCTTTCTATGCCCTGAGGGTCTTCTCTTTCAGCTCCTTCCTCTCTGACAGATTGCTCTGTTGCTGTGGCTTCTCATGCTGCATGTGTGTTCCCATACATGACTTGTAGTTGATAAAGTCACCTGTGGTGATGAGGATGAGCCTGTGAGCCAGCCAGAAAGCTTTAGATCTGGGTGCCCTGTTTTTTGTACTACTCACCAGGTCATGGGATATTCTTGCTAGAGAAAGAAATGCATATTCACTGTGCTGACACCATTCAGCTCCCTGGTGCCTGTACTACCGTGTCCTGGTTTTTGGCCAGGACAGAGTTAATTTTTTTGCAGTAGCCGTCAGAGGCCAGAGCCTGGACCCACATGGGCATGCCTAGGTTGTTACTGTCACCACCTCATGTCACCATCAGGGTTGGAAGTACAGGATACTCACCTCAAGAGGAAGGTGGGTGTGACTTGCAGTCCAGGAAAAGTAAGGGTGCAGAGAGTTCATTGTTCCCTGTTTCAGGGTCATGCTGTGCTGAGTCAGTCGGTGAGCATTTTTTGTATGTAAATCATGCTCTTTTTGTATAATTTTGTTATTAATATTGTTGCTGTTACTGTTCATTTTCTTATCTCATTGCTGTTTCCAGTAAGTTGTTCCTCTCTCAGCCCATAATGGCTGCCTTTTTTCTCTCTCACTGGAGAGGTTATGGTTTTGTTACGGTTGTAGAGAAACATGGTGGAGTTTCTAGCAGTGTTTAATTCCATAGCCACATCATGGCAGGGGTGTGGGTTCAGCAAGAAGAAGCTGGAGCTGGAAGAGTCCAGCTCATTTTTGCTGGGCTTGGGCTCAGGGGTGTGCAGGTTTTGGGATCAACCTGGTGGAGCTAGCCCCTCTCTGCCACAGCATTCCCTTTCCCCTTTCTCTGAGCTTCAGCTTTTCTGGTTTGGTTCTGTAGGTTAGAGCCAGTGAACCCAAAATGCTGCTCTGAGAAAAGAACAAAAACAAAGGAAAAAGGGAGAGAGCAGTGGCCATGTGGAATGGAGCCCAGCTGAGCCATGTGAACCCCAAGCTGCAGCCACAATCGCTGCAGCTGGAGCCACAGCTGGAGCCCAAGCTGCAGCTGGAACTGCCGAGTGAGTGTTCCAGTCCTGCTCCCACAAGGTCAGGCCCAGGAAAAGGGTCCCCAGCCTGTTCCAGAATCCTGTCACGTCCTACCAGGTTTTGTTTTGTCTCTGTTTTTCTGTTGTTTTTTTGGGCTGGCTAACTGGAAAGAACAGAAACATTTTTTTTAAACCAGAACATTTTTTAGTGCTGTTCCTAAATCTTGGAGGTTGGGTATTGTTTCTTTTGTGTTAGTTGAATTTTTTCTATTAGGTTGCTAGGAAATTAATTGCTGGGTACTTAACCAAAACAAAAGGTGGCCAAGCACGAGTTTTGGAGCTGATATTTTCTGATAATGGACCATTAACGCTCACCAATGACATGAGACATTATATCATCCCATTGGGAGATGCTCTGTCCAGCTGGGAGGGACCCAAACATTTCTGCCTAGATAAAAAGGGGAGATATAAGAACAGCAGGACATGTTTTTTCCACTGGATTCCCAGAGGAAGACTGGACCCATCTTCCCACCACTGGACTTTCTACAGGATCATCTCTACTCCACAGAACTGTGTCTGTTACTCCAGAAGGGTTCATCTGGACTGCTTCTAACACCCTGACCAACAGGGTGTCAGGTCACGTCCCTGACTCTGTCAGGGTTTTCTGGGGCTTTTTGTTTGTTTTATATGCATGTTTATTTTATTTTCTGTACTACTACATTTGTATTTTTAATATTCCCATTAAAGGACGGTTATTCCTGTTCCCAAAACTTTGCCTGAGAGCCCCTAATTGCAAAATTATAATAATTTGAGGAAGGGGTTTACATTCTCTATTCAAAGGGAACTTTCAGCTTTTGTTGGCAGATACCTGTCCTTTCAAAACCAGGACACTAAACCATGACATACTGGCTTTGCAGAAGTAATAAGTTACTGAGCATCTATCCCAGGAGCTGTCTTCCTTTCTCAGAGAACTCCTTGTGGCTGAGGTTCAGCTCCTTCACTTGTTAATTGCCCTACAGAGAGAGCTGTGCAGAGGTAATATGGTTTTCCAACCAGCTGCAGCAGATGCCATACCAAGGCATGAGGATGAAAAAGGGGGATATCAGACACATTGAAATTTTCAGCACATGGGACATCAGCAGCACAGAAATGTGGCACTGTGTCCCCAGACAGGCATATAACATCACAGTGGTCATCTTCCCAAAACAGCAAAAGTAACAGAACTTTGTGTTGTGCAAACTTCTCTCATACAGCACATGTCTGGCCTGCAACACATCCTGCAATTCTGTTCCTGTCCCTGTTTTACTCCCACCATTGTCCCTTGACCAAGAGCTTTTTCTGGTATCATCCTTGCTTCAGGGCAGCTTCTGAAGGTACCAAATGATTAAGAGGTTTTGAGACAGGAACTGTCCAGAGAAGTCAAGACTCTCCAGTAAAAATACTTTCTGGAGAATTGCAAACTTTTATGAAGTTGTGTTACTTACACGGTTCTGTAAGTAATTTGTTTCTCAGCCAGACACATACACAACTGACCTGAAAAAATGTTGATGCAGCTCATCCAGCACTGTGTCCTCTCAGCCTCTCTTATTTCTGAATTAAGCACTTAGCAGAATTATGCCAGGAAATCATGTGGGCATTGCCAAGTGAAATTATGCCAAGTGAAGGATGCAAATGACCTTGGATTTCAGGTAACTCACTATTAATGCCTCAGCAAAGTATGGTGCAGTCTTCTCTCCAAAGTTGTTTCATGGGAAAGAAAAGTAGGTTAACAATGCACTGGTCTCTCCTTTGGTGCTGTGCTGGGGTCTGCAGAAAGATATGCTTTTAGGTAAAACCTCCAGTCCATCACATATGTGGCTGTAAGAAGTTGTGGTGGGTTGACCTTGGCTGTACACCAGGTGCTCACCAAGCCTGTCACTCCTGTCCTCTGCAGAACAGGGGAGAAAATAAGATAGATTAAAAAAATAATGATAGGTTCAATATTTGCCTTTAATAAGACAAAAGAAAAGGTCACACACTAAAGCAAAGGAGAAGATTTATTCTCTATTTCCCATCACTAGATGATGTGAGCCACTTCCCAGAAAGTCAGGCTTTAGTACACATGGTGTTGTATAGTGGTATTTACACATAGAGGTCCAGAAGACAAACACTGTAATAACAAATGTGCTGCTGCTTCCCATCCTCCCTTCCCTTTACCCCCTGCCTTTCTCTTGGCTTTTATTGCTGAAGAGATGTTGTATGGTATGGAATATCCCTTTGGTGAGGTTGGATCAGCTGTCCTGGTATGTTCCCTCCTAAGATCTTGCCTACCACCAGCCTAGTGGTGAAGGGGGGAGATGTTGGAGACACAGTGCTTGATGCTTTGGGAGCCAAAACTTGTGTTTATCAACACTTTTCTAGCTACCAATACAAATCACAGAAGTATGAGGGCTGCTATGGGGAGAATTAACTCCATCTCAGCCAGACGCAATAGGGAAGGTAGTCACTATTCTACTTTACTCCATGGACTGGAATTACCCAGAGATGTGGGAGATGCTGCAGAAATTAACTAAGTTCCTCTTGAGGGACTGGTTTTCATTGATGCTGGAAATTGAGCGGGTCAAATATTTAACCACTTTAAGTCTAGATTTTCACTGTTAATCTAGGTTCCCATCAGAGACATAGCTGAGAGATTGATTTTGCCCATAGTCTGAGTAATATTTTCAGGGTGAAGACTGGAGTGAAATACATATTACTTCACTTCTACTGCCAACAGTGTTTGTGTACATACAGGCCCCCAAGAGCTGAAAAACATCAAGGTATGACAAATTGTCCAAAAGCAAACTGGCAACAGCTTCAACTACTGATGTGCCTAGATGCTTATTTGAGATGTTTTGCAAGGAAAGAAGGGAGTATTAGAAGTATGAGTCCAAAGAATGTACTGGTTTTACTGTCTTATTGTCCAAGATACCAAGGGAGTAATGCAAGATGAGTAATATGAGAAATATTAGCCAGAAAGTAATTAATGCGTAGGTTATAGGTATATTTAACTATGTATCCTTCTAACACAAATAAAGTCCTAGAGTCATCAGTTTCACATAGATCTTTTCTTCAGTGAACCAAGAGGCATTTCACCAAGAATCTTTTCTTTCAGTGTAACACAGATCCCATGGCCTATCAAAATGCATTTTGTATATCCCAGTTTCAAATTGAAGGAACATTCCACCAGTTCATATCTGAATATTTTGCACTATTCCCTTAATCTCTTTAGAAAAGTTTCTCCATGTCATATTGGAGAATGAAATCTCCTGACCAAAACATGCTTTCTGTTGGCTAAGCATAAACTGAAATAACTTAGTTATGGAAATTACTGTCACATATGCTAATGAAGATAACCGTTCCAGACTCACCAGACTGCCACTATATGCACACTTCTGCTTTTCAGAAGCTTGTACATTTTAAAAGTATTGCAGCAGAAAATACAATGACTTTCAGAATGTGAATGTTTTTGCCTGGGAACAACAGTTGTTTGGTTGGAATTGGTTTTCTTTCAGAAGATTGAACTTGATGAGCAATAATTTTGACTACAAACTATGTCAGCTCAGGTACGAGTTCTTGAAGGGATGAATTCTCTCACAACATCTCTCCTATGTATATAGCTCCTTCTACCAAAATGCAGTTGTCTTCCAGCTCTAATTGTATAACAATTGTGTTGGACTGGGAAGACAGAAAGGTGAACAAAGGCATACAAAAAGTTACTGTAAAATTAACAAGGAGGGAAGCTTTCTTAGTTCATTGTTGAGACACGGGACATTTCCTCCAAACTCCAGGGAGCACTTCAGATCTTGAGCAGTGATCAGGAGATGTGACAGAGCCATGGCAGTGGGAATTGGCATACAAAAGAGATGTTTTCCTGGACACATTTTGAGTGGGTAGGACTTCCTGTTGCTTTGTGCCAGCCTGGAGACCCAGGTTCAGGTCCCAGCTTCAGTTCAGGCATTTTAAGCCTGTCCATGGGTGAATGTTGCACCTTCCTATGCAGAAACCAGAGTGAGATATGAGTTCCTCCAGCCCCATCTGTGGGTTTAGGAGCACTGAGGGCTTGTGTCCCATGGAAGAGCATGAGTTGCTTTTGGGGGTAACTCCATTAAAGGACATCAGTTGCCACACAAAACTTTCATGTACAGAGGATGAGAAACATTAGGGATGCTCAGAGCTCCTATGTTTTTTTCTCGCACACTGTGTACTCATTGATGACTTCCAGGCCTGAGGGAGGCCTAAAATTCCTATTGTTCTTGAGAACTGCCCCACTGCTACTGGCTACTCACCACGATAGCATTAACAATGTCTTTGACACCTTTACGTCCTAGACCATGGTGGTTCAGATTTATGTGAGGGTTAGCCAAATTTTGAATCAAGTGTGAGATTGGAACCACTTCCATCAGCGTGTGTGCTTCCAAGCATATGGGCTCTGTGCCCATAATGTCTGCAAAGACCTTCTCAGGATCTACAGAGAAAAAGTATATAGATGAGTGGTGCATTGTGTGCCCCTATCTTATTAAATAAATTAAATTACTTAATAAAATTAAGTAACACTATGCAACCACAGCACGGTTTTACTTCTTATGCATTATGATCTCCTGGTTCTCTCCATTCTTTTATTCCAGACATCCAGGAGTAAATGTATCCTCCTTGCTTATCCATTTGACATCCAGTGACTTGCTGCAGCTTCTCACCAATCTGCAATGTGATTGAACTTTTTTGGTGTAATTGAGAACTTTTGACATCAGGCAAAAACATTTTCTTTTTTCTTTTTTTTTTNTTAAGCATGCAGCTGATGCTGCCAGCAGAGGTAGGGCAGCTCAGAACATTCTGGCTTACAACCAGCAGAAAGTATCCCAGCATTTTCATCTTGGGCATAGGGTGTTGTTGACACAGCTGCAGTGAAACGTATCAGTACAGCTGGAGGCTATATTTCCACAAAAACCTGTCATTTGGAATTCCTTCATTAAACCCCATATTTAGAGCACATATTTCTCCATGTTGCTATATGCATTTAGCAGTCTAACCTCAAGACAAATTCCCCTCACACCAAAGCCATTTTCCAGTTCAGTCTGTAGCCTCTAACAAAATAGCCTTTGTTCTTGTGTTATGGTTTTTGACTTTCCTTCCACTTATAACAAGTTAGAAAGTTCTCTTCCTAAATCATGGAAAAATTCTAGTGTTATGAAAATCAGTGGAAGGCTTGTTTAATCAGATGACTGACTTATTGAGGCAGAAAACAAGAGGAGAGCCACCAGAAAAGACTAGAACAGTTGCGGCAAACCCATGGTGTGCAGATGACAAGTGCTACAATGTTTCATCAGGAGTGCACAAACAGGGATGCAGTCCCATCCCTGATTTCAGCTAGCTGCTCCTGCTGCTTTATTATCAACTAGAGGAGACAATAAGGAACAAAGAAATAGCCCTGATGTATAGAAAGCAGCTGAAGAAAGATGTTAGACATCAAAGGGAGAGCTCTTAAAGGGAAATTCACATACCAACCCCCCCTCCCCCCGCCCCTGCCCCTGGCTCTCTGCCTTTATCAATAGCCAGATTACATGTGGCTGTCAGAATTCTGGCAGTATCATGTCCCTGGTCTCCTTTTTGGATACATACCAGTTGGTGGGTACAGCTCTGAATGTATGGAAAGGCTAGTGAGTGCAGATGGTCAGTGTCAGGAGCTTGCATTGCCTTCTCTGCTGAGGCATCAGCTAGCAAGACTCCTGAGGCTCACTGATTTTGGACCTTTCATTCTGGTCTGCCATAAAGCAGATTCAATTTGTCAATGCAAGCCCAGCAGCGATGTGACTCCCTGGATGTGGCAGATCTTCCATTCCTTTTACTGAAGCCCCTCTTCAACATGCTGTGGATGTACTCCTGCAAACCTGCTTCCTGCCCAGCACTCCCTGCACACTATATCTATGTGGTGCTGGCCCCAGTGTGGGGAAGGGCTAACTCTGGTGCTAAGCTCTCCTCAAGTTCTTCAGGCCATGTGCAGGGAACTCACAGTTACCCCACATTAGGTTCTTGTTCCCTCACAAGCTACCTTTCTCCCCTTTCTCAATTTCTGGGCCCACCAGGCAAAGCAATTTTTTTATCTTCATCCCTTTTCCCCACAAACATTCAAAACCATACCTACCTCTCTTGAACTGACTGACAGTTCCCCAGGTACGTGGCCTGGCTTTATGATTGGACTCTGGGAATGCTTTGCAGTGTACTCTTCCTGTGTGGCAGAAGAAAAAGCATTTGAACACCACCTTATATTGGGACTGAGTGTAAGTAGACTCACAGGAAGTGATACAGTGTCTCTTGCCCACAATTCTTAATTCATTTTATAATTACAGAGAAAGAGAATTTGGAAAAATGCCCTTTTAAGGGGCCTAAATGCATGAAAAAATTATGAAGTGTTATTTTGCCAAAATAATTTCTAGCTAGTAGCATTATACATTTTTTTTCTACTCTGAATCTTCATTTTCATTCCCTGTCACTGCTTTTACTGCCTTCTTCCCTAACTTTCTGTTTCCCTTTAGAGCTCCAGGCTATTAACCTGTAATTTTGTACCCTTCCTGGGTATCACCTAGCATTGATGTGGAATGTGGAGCAGTTCAGCTGTTCATTCAGATCTAGGGGAAAAGAGTGGCCAGCTGGCACGCACATCACCACACTTCAACCAGCTCTGCAGCTGCATGTCCTTTATTAAGACCCTTTCCTTCTGCCAGATTTTGTTTGTCAAATGATGGGTTTACTTGCATTACTCTAGTGTGAGAAAGACAAAAAAGGAAGGGTAAAAATAGGTTTAAATCCCATGTAAAGAAGTCATGAGACAAGTCATGTGCCAAGTACATTAGTCAGTCCTACAGTGTGTGGATTGGGCCTTCTGAGGTAGATTCAGAAGTGATTTTGGCACTTCATAAATTGCATGATGTGCTATTTAAATATAGAAAAACAAGCCTAGAGGAGATGTCCCACATATGACCATGCCTTACAGTAATTGCATTATTTAACAAATAAGTGCATATATCACAACAGAGGAAAATAAGAAATTAACTTGTAATGACTGACAGGCCAAAGAAGGTTTAGAACTTTGAGAGGAACTGTTATGCTAAGCTAGGAAGTCAGGCCAAAGAGCTGCAAGCAGCCCTGGCACCTGACTCTGCTGTGTACCAGCAAAGCCTGAGAGCAGCAGGTTCAGAAAACCCTGCTGCCCCCATGCCCTGCTTGTCCTTATGGGCAATGAAGAGCTCAAACAGGATCTGGTCTCAAAAGATGCTGAGCTCTGACATCTCTTATGGGCATTAGGAGCAGCTGGGTGGAGTGTTCTGGAAGCTGGTACTGCCAAGTCCTCTAATGATTAATTTTGTTTTTTCCAAGCTGCTCCCAGATGGCAGCTCCCATCTCTGGCTACTGGTGACCTGGATCCCTGTTTGCCGCTTCTCATTGCTGCCTGGCCTCAGGAGAGAAGCCTTCCCAACTGGTGAACAGCCTGGTGCAACCACAGTCCCTCTTAGCTGCTGGTGGTTTTTCTTTGGCCATTTCTGACGATTTTTGTGAGTGAGTTTGCTAGGAAGTAAACTGTGCACCTGCATCATTCTCAGACTTATCCTCTGTGTCACCACCAGTGAGTCGCAGGTTCATTTGCTTTTTCTCTTTTGTAAATGAAGAGTTCACAGCCACCTCCTAGATCCTGTATGTTTCTCACACCTACACACTAAAAGTGCAGCTGCTTAGAGGCAGAACATCTCCAGGGGGAATGGTTGCTCTTGGAAGACCTGAGCTCTTGATTTATGCTGCTTATAAACAGTAGAATCCTATGTCTTGCTTGCAGGGGCTGTCCCAGTGTTGTGAGCAAGCCTTGCAGAGCCTGTGGCTGCCACATCACCCTTATGTGACCTCATCTGCAACTTCTGACTTCTAAGGGTGACATTCAGTGCCAGAAACCCCACTGTTCTGGGATCCAGTCAGCTCACAATAACTGAGAATAGCTATGGTTTTGGCTGTGGACCTTCCTCTTTCACTCCCATATGTTTCAAAGAGTCATGTCAGGCTGCTGCTAAGTGTTCTTGTCTCCTTTAAATTCATGTGATAAAGTCAGATTGTGGCAGTTATAGTGTTAAATGAGATCAAGATAGGGATGTATTCACCTGTTTAGTCTGGAACAGATTCAGACTTCCCTACTGCCAAATTCCCAGTATGTTCAGTAATAAAGTGTGGCTTGTAAACATGTCAGCACTTAATGGGGCCTTGAATCAAGTACTCTCATTCCACCAACTACTGTTGGTGCCAAAAATGGTGCAGTGCTTGTTATTTTACATCTCCTTTACTGAGGACTTTGTGACTTTTCCCAAGGTGTTAAAACCAAAACTGTAACAGATGAGGCTTTCTGATAAAGGCTGAGAAGATCTAATTCATACATTAGAAATATTTCAATTTCCCCAAGAATAGGATTATTTTAGTGGCTATATTCCCTTAGGTTCTACATAGACCTCTCAAATAGTCCAGTCATTAGAGAGTGTGGAAGGGTTATATTTAGATAAAGAACAAAATACCACAAAACCCAGTGGAAAGCTTGACCCTGAAGCAGATGACCACTGTCAGCTTTGATTTTATTGCCAATGTTTGTAAATATTTTTCTAGTGTAGCCCAAACAACTTTGGCCATAGTTGCTTGCTTGTTGGGAGCACCAGCTAACATTCTTTGATTTCAGTCCAATTATTCTGATGTGGGTTGGGTCTGCAGATCTTTTCTTAGATCTTTCCTTTTAATGAACAGGCTGGTTTTAAATGACCCAGTCATGAGCTCCTAATGTTACAGATCCTTCCTCTGGAGTACACCCTCTATTCTCTGACTAGAAACCAATGATAGATTGGTTACTGCAACAGGAGACGGGAGACCAAAGTCCAGTGCTTTGCCAGAGACATCTGTGGGATTTGAGACAAGTCCCTGCTTCCATGGTCTGTGGTGTTTTATAAATGGGGGTTTGAAAAAGAATGGTAGGATTATTATTTATATACATTATAACATCATCTCAGATCCTAGCCATGGACCCTCATTGTGCTAATTACTTATGGGAGAAATAGGTCTTAATGCCTTCACAAACAACTCGATGTGAAAGAACTAGTCAGGTTCTGGAAGAATGGCTGTAGGGATTTTAGGAGAAATGGGTGTTAACGTCTTAGAAATGGGTCGTAACGACTTCATCAATATCAAGCTGCATTTTTTTTATAGAATCCAGATAATTTGAGCTTCTAAACTTAGGGCAATGTGTAGTACGTGGCTCGGGAAGTCTGTACCTTCTTAGTACCCTAGCTAAAGGGGAAAGAAAGAGGGCAATGTGGGTCCAGTTTAGGATAAAAGGCGGTGGCGGGGCCATAAAGAAACCGTCACTCACTCCACGGTCACAGCTTCTGACCCCCTCGGGCACAGCCCGGCTGCCGGGCCCCATCGCAGGCCCTGAGCCCCGGCCGCGCTCCTGCCCTACGACGGGGCAGGCAGGGCCCCACCCCGGCCGGGGCCGTCCCACCAAGGGCCGCG
>WEIU01025065.1:426228-456553 GCA_013389925.1 Aegithalos caudatus
CGGGCGGCGCGGGGAGCTGCGTGTTTGGAGGGAACAGCTGCCGGCTGTCGTGCTGCAGAGGCAGGCTGCGCTTTGCGCAGGGGCTCTAGCTTCTGCCCCCAGCCTGCTCTCCAGGCTTGGGGAGATCCTTGGACATGGGCTTCTCAGAGGTCTGTGATCCCCCAAGGACCTGCGAGTGGATGGATTTAAGTTTTGTGTGCATCGCTATTTCATTCAGTTTCCCTAGATTGTGGTGTTGCTTCTCAGGCCCTGGTTACTGAGCTCATGTAGTCACCCTCCAGCCTGAACCTGTCCCTGGGCCTGTAGCAACTACTGGACTGGCACGCTGTCTATTTTCATAGTGAGCAGAGAGCTGACTCCTCTCAAATTCAGCTCCTATTGTGTATTAACACGCTCTTGTAAGCACTCATCGTGCCTGACATACGGAAACATTACATTGGTTGGCATTTCTGACATTAATGAACTTAATTACAAACCAGCAGAGAGGAGTATGGTTCTTAGAGCTCAATTTCTGGCACATACAGAAAACTTTGACACAAAAGATATAGTGAAACTATACAGAGATGTTGCTGACTCCTGTATGTTATTGCTCTGGCTGACTGACAGGGATGCAGAGAAAAAAGTGATCTGTAATCAACAGAAGTTGCTAGTTAACAGTAGGGACAAGAGTCTGTGCAGAATTCATAGCGAAACATGAATGCCATCTTTTGCATAGATATAGCTGAAAGGAGTCTCTGTCTTTTTCTACTTTACCGCATAAATATTAGTATATTCAATGTTACATTTTTTTTTGCCACATGTCAGTCATCAGGTGATCTGTAATTCTTACTAGGACTACTTCTGTGCATATCTCTCTCTAATAAGGCATATGTTGGTCCCTCTGTGTCTTCATTTTTCATCTCTTAGTAACAGAATCGTTTTTCTTCTACAGCACATTCTTGTGAAATATTTTATTCTTTTAGCCGATTGCTATTTCTTACTCAGTCCTTGAGTTAAGTCCTTTGGAAAGAAACTTGTTCCAAGTGATGATCTCCAAGACCTTGGCTTCTTAGCCCATACATCTGATCAGCTAACTACTAGAGACTGTGCCTTTACATATGTTGCTGAGAGTGGATAGTTTCCACAAGGCCTTTCAGGTTGGCTGTCTGTGGTACTGCATGAGTTAGAACTGCACTCCCTGGATTTGATAAAGCCATTGCTATTGTGTGCAGTTTCAGTGACTTGAACTAATATAACTGCACTTGTACTGTGGCTTGGCATTCTGGAGGAGGCAGGGGAAGAGTGACGGTAATTGTTTTTCCCCAAAGAAGTAATTTGTTTAGGTTGCTGTGCTGAATGGCTGTATTGCACAGTTACAGCAAATGCATTGGAATAAGAAAAGAATGAATAAGAGAGCATTTCTGGCTGTCTTATTTTGATTTTGTTTTTAAATGACAGATGCTTTCTTTACCTATCGAAAGAATGTGCTTCTGGCGAAGAGCCCGTCCACCCAGATAGAAGGTGTCTTTGCTGCAACCTCAGGAAGATCGCTCCCAGAAGAGCAAGAAGCCCTTCTCCAGCAGTGGCTGGAGGAAGGAGTAGGGAATTTGCCAGCCAGTGAGAGTGTTCCAGCAGTGAGGAAAGTATCAGTAACACTCACTAGTGACTGGTTAGAAGGTTCAGAGCTATTGATGACCAGCCTCAGTGACCTGAATACATCTCCAGAAGTCACCCGGTGTGCTGATCAGCAACACTCAGAGCTAAATGCCTTGGCTTCTTCAGAACTGGAAGATCATGCAGTGGCTGAACTGGCAAGATTACCATCAGAGGGAACAGTGACTGTGGCAGGCAGTGCCCCTTGGGCAGCCGTGGTGCCACAGACAGGCCAGCCGACAGCTGGCTGTGCTGGTAGCAACGTGGAAGTGCTGAATGATGACCCGGCTGTGCTGGCCTGGAGTTTAGCCTGTGATTCAGAGACAGTGCCACCGGTGTTTCCAGCCCAGCCCATTCAGGATGCGGTGCCGTTTTATCCTGTCCCAACAGAGGTGCCCTACCATGGTCAGTGATGGCTCTGAATCTAATGTTTAGTTTGGGATTGGCATTTGTAGTGACTGTGGTCAGGTTATCATGTCTGGGCGTGCTGTCAGTAAGATGTGGCTTGTCCCTGCAGAATTGACGGGGTCTGCTAGTGAAAACTGTAAAGTGAGTTTTTGCTGAGGAGGGGCTGGTCTCACCTAGTGGTTTCTGTGCTGGTCTGAATATCAATGTATGTTCCTTACTGTTCTCAATGTTTGCCTTGTACTCTAAAAAGCACCAAAAAGTAGGTCTGGTGTATCAGGATGCTTGACTCTGGTCATGTGTTATGCCATCCCTACAGACAACTGTCCAAAGATATCCAGAAAGAGCATCTGAAAACCAGAGTGGGTGAGGGTTTGCTCAGAGGCTAGAGTGCCCTGGCTTAAGGAATGAGAATGGCTGTTTTCTCGGTCCCAGGGGAGCCAGAGTATCAGCAAGGTACCCAGTGTGGCTGTAACTTTGCTTTTTGTCTCTTGCATATAGAGATCTTATGGAGAGACTGGGAGGATCTTTCTGTCCAAACCTGTGTCTTAGAGCAGGTCTCAAAAAACACTTCTCTCTTTGAATTTCGAGTCATGTCTTACAACATCCTTGCCCAGGACCTGGTGGAGCAGGGCCTTGATCTCTATGTACACTGTCATCCAGACATCCTGAACTGGAACTACCGCCTTCCAAACCTTTTGCAGGAGATCCAGCATTGGGATCCTGATGTAAGTATGACTGAGCCCTCCCTATATTAGTATCACCAGAATTTGAATTCCTTGTTTGATCTAATAGTATTAAGAAAAGATGGGGCAAGTCCTAGGAAGATGCTGCCTGCTTAGTAACTGGGCAGCGATTGCTCTGAGAATGTTTGAGGACTTTCACAGATGGTGTTTTTGGTGTTTGTCTTGCTTATATTGTAGAAACTAGTCATACTTTGATAGCAGGGCTTAACTTCTATAAACAGCAGAAGTAGAGGAAGAAGGACCAATTTTCTAAGGTAGCACAGGAGGGGAAGCGTGCATAGGGGAGGGCTCCATGAATTTCTCTATTCTTTGAGTCTTAGTGGGATAAGTATCTTTTATCTCATCAAAAACTGAAATAATACACTAATGTGACCCAGAAAGTTAGTGCTTTTCATCTGGGAAGTACAGGACAGATTTGCAGCGATGACATTCCTGTTTGGTGGGTTGGTATTTGAGTGCACTTTTCTGCTTTCTTCCTTCCCCAAAACAAGGTAACTAGCAAATACTTGTGGAGCAAGTGAGGTCTCTGCCTTCCTTCCAGGTTCTGTGTCTCCAGGAGGTGCAAGAAAACCATTACTGGGAGCAACTGGAGCCAACATTCAAGGAGATGGGTATGTCTGCTTTTGTAGGTCTCTACATCCAGCTCATGGGACTGGCCAAGCAGCACTTCTTGCTTAACATCTTTAAAGCACTCAGTTTCAAAAGACCTCTTGCTGTTAGCCAGGTGGCTGCTGGCCCTACTTCTGAACTACCTGCCTAGACCTTTATCCTTTATTTTGCAGTTGATATCTCTGAGTTGAAAGATCAGAGTAACAAAACAGAAGGTCCTAGAAGGACAAGGAGAGAGAAAATACGCCCAAAGATTAATAATAAAGGGTGATTATTGGAACAGAATTGGGTATATTTCCATACCCAAATGTAGTAGGAACCTTTTCTATAGAGACTTGCTGAGCCTGAGGCAATGACTGGATAAACCTTTTAATAGGTGATGGTTTCTTTTCAGGCTTTGCATGTTTCTATAAACGGAGAACCGGGACGAAGACAGATGGATGTGCAGTGTGCTATAAGCACAGCAGGTTCCAGCTGATCAGCCTCAGCCCCGTAGAATACTTCCGGCCTGGCCTGGATGTCCTCAACCGGGATAATGTGGGCTTGGTGCTGCTGCTACAGCCTGTGCTCCCAGAGGGACTGGGTCTGAAGGCAGTCAGTCCTTTGTGTGTGGCCAACACCCATGTGTTGTTCAATCCCCGTCGAGGAGATATCAAACTGGCCCAGGTGGCCTTGCTGCTAGCAGAGATTGACAAAATTGCAAGAACTGCTGAAGGCAGCTACTATCCTGTCATCTTGTGTGGAGACCTGAACTCTGTACCTGATTCTCCACTCTACAAATTCATCCGGAATGGTGAACTTTCCTACCATGGGATGCCAGCCTGGAAGGTAGTTGCCAGCCAGAACTGGGATTGGATAGCCCTTTGTTGTATGATGCTAGAGAAATGCATGGCTGCATTCTTTCTCTTGTGAGGAAATAGTCTTAATATTGAATTAAGTTATTCAGCAGTCTTCCCCAATGTCTCCAGCACTGCAGGGGAAGGAAGCAGACAAAAGTGTATGTGTTGTTTCCACCACTACTCTTTTGGTTTCTCTTGAGGCAGACTTGTGATGATAGACCTCTTAATTTCAAGTCTTTTCTCCTTTCCTATAGAGTGGTTGTGCCTGGGTGGCTGGAGGTGTAGGGAAATGCAACTCCACCAAGACTTACTGAAATTTTATGTGGTCGTTTGTTCTAAAAAAAGTTTTAAGTGGGTGCTTATGCTAGAGTCTCTTGTGGTTGTCTTACTGTGTGTCTGTGATCAAACATATGGTTGTCATTCAAGCTAAATCATCACTTCAATAAGATACCTGTAAAGTATCTTGTCAGGTGACTTTTAGCTAATTGTATTTGTCCTCTGTAGCTGAAGGTTTATTATATCTGTATAATATTATACCATTATACCATACTCTGAGTAGCTTAATTCATGCCTTTCTATGAGGGCATTCCCCTGTCTTACTCTTGGCAAGCATATATATGTATATTGTCTATAGCTTGCACATCTGCTCTGTATCACTGATGGTTGCTCTCCTTTTCTGACCTTTTTGCAGGTGTCTGGTCAGGAGGATTTTTCCCAACAATTATATTCACGGAAACTGCTGGCCCCACTGTGGCCGAGCTCGCTGGGTGTAACAGACAAGTGTCAGTATGCCACCCTGTGCCAGCCAAAGAAACCTGGTGAGCTCCAGTATACACTGACAATATGACTTGGCTGAGGATGGGCAGTTTGTGGGCCTTGCTATCTCTCTGAGTAGCTTGGGCATGTGCTGCATGAGGCACTTGACAAAGATTCTCTACTACTCTGTATATGAATTAAATACAATTTTTTCAAAAACCTATTGCATTTCTGCCATTTTATTTCTCTAGTCAGGAGCTGAATGTTCCTCTACCAGTAACAATTGCTCTACGTGTCTCTTTCGTATTCTCAGACTTAATGCTTTTGTGCAGTTGTAAACTATGTTCAACAGCCACAGCTTTCATTTCCAGGTGTTTGGGGTGTGGTTTTGGATAGTATCTGCAAACTACTATAAAGAAGTATTCCTAAGACCCAGTTACAATCATGTCTGTTCTCTGCATCCATAGAGAGGATTAAAAAAAATGGAGCCCACATAAAATAGCTTTTGTTAAAATCTTGACTGTAGAAAATGCATTCAGCCTGATCTCCAGAAATGTTTTTCTCAGCACGCATTTCCTGGAATTATGCACTAACTGATCTGCCTTGAAGTCCCTTGAACTTTTGGTGTCTCAGAGAGGGTGTTCTTTGTGCTAACCATGACTGTTGCATTTGAGGCGTAGCAGTAGCTGTGCTCTGTTTTTCTACTGTTACACATCTGTTCTGTTCATGTAGTCATTAGGTGATTTCTGTTCTCATGGTATCAGAGTGCTTTAGCACAAATGCCTCTCTCAAATTAAAGAGCTCTTAGAGGCCCAAAGGTCTAAAATATATGTAGGTGTTCCCTGGAGATGTGGCCTTGCTGCAGTTACTTCTTTTAATTTGTACTTTTCTTTGCAGGGAGACGGGAATACAGCCGTGACTTCCTGCTCCAGTTCCGCTTTTGCGATGTTGCCTGTGAACGACCACCACAGCTGGTCCTCTTGGAAGGTGTGACAGATGCCAAACCAGGTATTAATGGGAGACTTTTCAACTTGTCACTCTCCTAGCTCAATGGAGCCTCTCCTCTGAGGACAGACTGAGAGAGCTTGGACTGGAGAAGAGAAGGCTCCGCTGAGGAGTGGCCTTCCAGTACTTAAAGGGGGCTTGTAAAAAAAGAGGGAGGGTGACTGTTTACACAGGCATGTAGTAATGGGACAAGGGGAAATGGTTTTAAACTTCCTAAAATTCTTTACATAGAGGGTAGTAAGGCACTGGGCCAAGTTCCCCAGAGAAGTTGTGGATCTATGGAAAATGTTCAAGGCCAGGTTGTATGGGGCCCTGGGCATCCTGATGTAGTGGGTGACATCCTTGCCCATGGGATGGAGGGATGGAACTAGATGATCTTTAAGGTCCCTTCCAACCCATCATTTTCTATAACTGTATGATTCTGTGATTTCAAGGAAAATATGAGGTGGAGGTAATGCCTGGTGAGGAAAGGGAAAGGCAGAAGGGAAAGGCCTTCTGACATGATTCCATGAGAGCTCAGAGAAGTACACTTTCCTCCCTCATACTCACTTTCTGTGTTCCTTGAGATGCTCTGAGATTTGGCTTCTTGAAGCTGTTTCTTAGAAACTTCTTTTAGGCTGAAACACATATGTATGTTTTTTTTTTCTGCTTCAAGATTTTGGTGGCAGAGAACAACCTGAAGACTGTAATGATACATAATGGTCCCAATATAAAATGCCTCTGGAAATTGGTACCCGGTAGACATTGCTGCATCTCTAGGCCTTGTGGCATGGCTGGTTCTGCTTTCTCCATTTCTGTTCTGCCTTTGTAGACACCCTTTGAGTAAGCTGTAGGCTAAGACAAGCAAACTTTCTTTAAGAGCAAAGGTTGAAATACCCTCAACTTTGGTAATATTAAATGCTTCAAGGACATGTCCTCAGCATGACTTCTCAGTTGTTTGCACTGATCTGCTCTAAGGATGTTCCTGTTAGTCTTACAGCTTTGTTGTTGTTTCCTTTGGATATTTTCCTTTAAGATGTTTGTGACTGGAAGCTATCTGCTTTTCTTGGGTGAAAAGATTCAGTTGGTTTCAGAAGAAGCTTCTCAGACTTGGGATGAGCAGCCTGTTCTGGGATCTGTGTAGGTCTGGCTGGAATCTCTTTGCTTCTTTGCAGACCGCCCCGCACACTGGCCCAAGCCTGCTGCCATGGTGAAAGACCCTGATCCCCAGCCATTCATCCCAAGGTAACTTGGTGCACCTTCAGTGGCCCCAGTCTTCAAATTCAGCCTTATTTTTCTAAGCACTGAAAATCTGGCTGAAGTAAAGACTGAAGTAAATGTGAGAGTGAAAGACAGTAAGGAGGGCTATCTGGAAGAGCTAGAGCCAGTCAGAATTCTTCCAGCAGCTAAGTGCTGCTCTGTCAGCATTGTGTTGGTGAGATTGAAAATGAAGGGCATAGGCATATATAGGACTGGGTATTGAAGACAAGGAAATTCACAGTCTGTCTTGCTTTGGTGTAAGTGGAGAGAATAGTTCTGAAAGATTTTATGTGCTCACAAAGCAGGAGTAGTTTAGGCAGTTGCATCAGCAAGGGAACATTCAGCTGTGACTGCAGTGCCAAATAGGCATCATTTTCTTTCCTTCCTCGATAAACAGTGACTGTTTGTGTGCAGGTGTTCAGGTGTTATCCAGCATGGCCTCAACCTGACCTCTGTCTACAGCCACTTCTTGCCACAGAGGGGACGTCCGGAGGTCACAACAATGCCCATGGGGCTTGGAGCCACTGTTGATTACATTTTCTACTCAGCAGAGCCTGTGGAGAACAAGGCAGGTGAGTGTGGCAGTGCAGGGCTTATCCCTGTGACATTGGAAGAGTACTGTGAGACAGGCCAGATAGGCAGTGCATTTCATTAAGCGGGGAGATCTACAGAATGTGTCTTTGAAATAATACACAAGGTAGAAGTAACTGCCTTATACCATGAGAAGATACTATTTATCTTTGCTGTGAAAAAAATGAGGCTGCTTAGGTTCATGTAGATTTTTGAGGAAGCTAGAACAGAATAGATTCTTTTCTTCTGTATAAATATCTTACTTTTGCTCCTGGTAACAGGCAGTGCTGGGTCCTGAATTCAAGCCTTGAACTTCTTGTCTGTCTGAGATCACATACTGTTCTTGGAAGGAGGTGGCTGTGGTTCCTTTACAGAGGCAGCTTTTCTCTGCTGTCTGAAACAGAAGTTCTGTTGATGAAAGACTGCATGTAAATGCATCCAGGAACTCTCCTGGAGCTGATTTGGGTCATGTCAGAATCAAGTTTGGGGAACAGGTTAGGAAAGAAGAGATTAATTCCTCCTCAGGGGGGAATCTGAGGCTATTGCTAGGCCACAGTCCATGAAAGGAGCTTTTCATGTAAGCAACTACCTGGTGAATTTAGCATATTCTTGCTTTCTGTGCCTGCAAGTATATGAAACTATGAACAGCAGTATTGTAGGATGCTCACTGCTTTCACATCTAAGCTGAAAGGTGCAAGTAGTGTTTGTGCAGGCTGTCTTCATTTATCAGGGAGAGAACATGAAAGGATTGACAGTCATCTCTCTGTGAGTGTGTAGAGTTAATCTGTGGTGCCAGTCTCTGGCTGATGTTTCCATTTTCTTTGTCAGGTCGCAGGCTGTACAAGGATGGAGCCCTGAAGCTGCTTGGGCGTCTTTCTCTTCTCTCTGAAGATGTCCTCTTGATGGCAAATGGCTTACCAAATCCTTTTTGTTCATCTGATCATCTCTGTCTGCTGGCTAGCTTTGGCTTGGAGATCTCCAGCCTCAGAGAGAGTTAGTGTTGGTTCCCTTTCCCTAAAGAAAAGCTGTTCTGAATACAGCAGTTGAAACTCTGGATTGCAGAACCTTCTTGCAAGGAAACCCTTTTCTTTGTCATGCCCTAAAAGTCCTTTTCTCCCCTCACACCCTCACTAAAGGCAGGGATGGGAGAGTTGGGAGTGCTTTTTCCATTGGTATTTTGTGTGTCTCTGCAAACCTGAGTTGTATTCCCAGTGGGCTGCCAGGTGTATTCAGGCATTAGCAGCTCTTAAAGGGACCCATGTTCCACTGCCTTGTTTAGCAGGTGGTTTTGTGCTGCAGGAACCAACATAACTCCCATGTTTATTTGTCCCTGTGTGAGATTGTCAAGGAGCTGGAAAAGAGAGGGGCAATGTTATCTGGTTTTGGTTCGTTTAATTGTTACCAAGGAGCATGGGATGTATATGTCAATACTCTTTCATGTCAAAACTATAGTTCTTTTAATTTCTCAGTAATACTTTAGTACTTTCAGGGCTAGTAGTTGCGTTGCCTTTTAGACTGGATCTGCTAACTGCTTAGAAATGTATTTTACTTAATAATCTGTAAGGGCTGACTTGCTGACAGAAGGGTTTGTGTGGTGTAACAGTTCCTACAAGAAACTGTTTGCTGTGACTAAGGGACCAGGGAATGGGATTGCCAGGAATGGAACAAGGGGTTCTACAGAGCCACCCACAGCAGCTCTAGAACTGCAGCAAAAAGCTGGAGGCCTTGGGGAAGGCTTCCTTCCTTTCTAGTAGTCTCAGAATGGTACCTAATTTGTCATTTTTAGCAAAATATTTAGGATCGTCCCAGTGAATATCCTGTGGAAAAAATTACTCTGTAAGGCATGACAACCCCAGAAGGCTGTAACTCTTCTTTGTCCTAAAAGAGAAATGAAAATGGAACGCATGTGAGAGTCAACAGAGCCATCAGATGGAAGATCTGTTCTTGTCACTTGCCCTATTCTTTTCTCTGTGCACTCCCTATTGCAGTCAGCATGCCAGGGGTTAATAGCCAACCTGTAGCATCCATCTCCTGTGCCAGACTGAAGTCTATGCTGCATCCTTCTTCTGGACCCAGCCATGTTTGGGTGTAGCTAGAACCCTTAGGATCAACTCCTGTCTCTTGATATGCATTGGGAGGAAGGAGAAGGCTGTGTAACTTGGAGCCAGACTGCAGTCACTTGGATCCCAGTGCGCCTTTGGTGTCCTCTTGGTGTGCTTTTGTAAGCAGTGGCTTGGCCAGTACAAAAGCAGTCAAGCTGTACCTGTTCCTAGAGTAAATTCTCCAATTCAGCCTGACATTTGGTGCTCAGTTTTTCCCTAAAGGTGAAACCAATATTGGCAGAAACATGATCAATGTTTCACAAACAAGGTAGGAAATCCAGTCCCACCTCAGGTTTATCCGGGAAGGTACAGGAGACTTGAAGCACTCTTTGTTCTTCATGGTCTGTATTGAGGGACTTTGATATTTTAAATGTTACTTTCTTTATTGAAAAATAAAGTACTGCTGATCCAAGAAAATACCACAAATCAGCTGGAGCACCTTGTATTTCTGGTGGCTGAATCTCTGAAGACCTGCTTGACAAGGTTTTGCTGGTTGCGAGGTGAAAGAGGGCAAATTTGCTACACAGGTAATTGAGGGTTGAAGAGAGGGAAGAAGTGAGCCTAATTTAACCTCCCAATATATCCCTAAATCCCAGAGTGGCTTCTTTGACATTGGGCTTTTCTTGCCCCCTCCATCCACCCACCTCCCCCACCAAAGAAAGATTTACATTCAGGAACCCTTGCCCTCTTCCCTAAGAAAGGAATACTGCTGATCTTTTACAGCTAACTTTTGTAAACTACAAACACAAGATGTGTGTGTGTGTGTGGGTTGTGGTCTGTGCCCTTCTGAGCATGTAAGGACTGCATATTCACTTCTTGCCCTGCCTGAAGGTGTGGTGTTTGTCTGGTCATGTGTAGATGACTTTTGCTACCATTTTAAAGTTTCTGTAATGCACAGCAGTCTTGAGGGGGTGTGAATAATTTTGCCCTTAAGTAATACTTCTGGCATGGCACTGGGGAGGGATGGATGCAGAGGTATGCATTTATATGACTGTGTTTATCTCACAGTTTGAGTGATTTCTACAAGTACTCTTACTCTGATTTTGTAAGCAGTTGTATTTATAAAGGGAGGGAAGGAAAGGGTGAACTGAGAGCTTTGCTTTCTATCTGGCTCAAAAAGAGGTTGCCAGAAGGCAGCCTGTTTGCAGATGACTCCCTCCTGCTGTTAACATTGTAGTAGGAACCTTAGAAGACACTAAAGGTTTAAAAACAACCAACCAAAAGCACAACAAAAAATTCTGTGACACATGGTGTTGGCACTTAGAACTTCAGCTGTGTGCTTCTGTTGTAACTGCTGGCCAAATCTGAGGTCAGCTGGTAAGGTGTGTATGTATGTGTGTATGAAAGCTGCCCATAAGAGAGCCAGACTGAGCTGTCTTAGGACCCATAAGGTGTGCACCATACACCAGCAGATGAACTGGTTGTCCCTGCACTGCCTGAAGCACCCTGCCAGTCCTGTGGTCTAACTCAGGTGGAGGACATGTGTTGCAGGATCACAAGAGCTTTTTCCATTTCTTGTAAACCAAAACATTGACTTGTGGGCAAATTGCATGGAAGCATCTCGGGGAGGTTTTAAGGTTCCAGCTATACTTTGCTGAAAAATCTAATGTTGTACAGGTCAAACTAATGCTTTCCCTTTCCATGGATGAAATAATGTAGTATGCCCCTGGAATTATTAAGTTTTTGAACACTGGATATGGAGTCATGTGCAGAGAAACCCCAGGACAATGCCTACAAGTCCCCTTATTCTTCTTTCTGGAGGTTATATTCCCAGAGTAACTTGCAGCTCTGAAAGCCCTGGCTTACATATGCTTTGTTGGGAACTCATAGGTGAAATTATGGCAGAAATGCAAGACCACTGCTAGTGACTGCATAGAGACACAAAGGCAGAGTTGAAGACTTGATCTCTGTATTTATTTTGACTGCTGTCCCAGAAGCTCTGGTGCGGACTCTTATGGAGGTGGTCTGTTTCAGGAAAAGAAAAACCTCTGTGTTTTAGAACAATATGGAGTTAATATCAAATGGATCTGGAGACGTGTGAATGCCTTTTGACTCTGTAGGATTATAGGAGAGGTTTGGCTGTGGGGTGGGTAAAAAGTTCCTAACTGTAAAACCTTGACTAGCATATAGTTGTTGGGAGAAAAGAATGTGTTTTGTGATGCTTTCAGGGTAGCACCCACAGATATAATCAGAGCCTGTGGTAATGAGCATTGTAATGGGATGCAGAACGGAGATTGCAGATGTAGCTCTTAGAACTGTTTCTGGACCTAAATGCATGATGAGTTGTCTTTAACACAGCTTTCTGATTAATTACAGAGGGGTCTGTAAATGGTTATGAAAGTAGAACAGCAGTATCCACAATGCTCAGAAGGGGAAGGTGTCACAGAGGTAATTACCAGCTACATTATCTTAGTAAGTGATGTAGAGTTCAGGGAGACCAGTGCTTTGGGGAAGTGATGCCAGACACCACTGGCAGTGTGTGTACATTGCCTGTTAGCAGCCCTCCTAAACTGCAGGAGCATGCAGCTGTAGAGGCAATCAAGTATTTGACAAAGTATCTTTGCTAGAAAACAGCTTAGTTTGCACCACAGCTGCTAGGCTTTATTTAGTTTATACTATTTAGATAGAAGTTGGACTTCCTTCATTTTTTCAGTGTGAAGTCCATTGCTTCAGGAGGTTGTCCTTCATAATCAGTTTCCCCAATTACATGGGATGGGAGGAGTGGTAAACAATATAATTGCTCTAGCTTCTTTCCTGTTCTTAATAAATGAAACTTGGCTGCTGTTTGAGGTCTTGTTTCTCCATGCCATTTTCTTATGAGCTATCTCTCCAGCAGCTGTTTTCCCATGACTGTTCTAGCCAGTAATTTTTCTGACTTGCTGTTTATTTTTTCTGCAGCTGTATTTTTTCAGTTAAAAGTTATGGGTGCAATTATCTAGGGCTAAGTTTTATTATAAATGCAACATTTAATTTGGTGTCAAGATGTAAGACAGTGGATTTCCTCACCCCTGAAGAATTAAGTGGGAGGAGTGGGAGATCTGAAATGAACACTTAGATGGGAGTAGCACTTGTTATATAAAACAAAAACCCCAGAGTTTCAGATTTATTGTTAGTGCTCTGTACGCCACCTGCTTTGTGAAGGCAGAATTCTGAAATATACTTGACCTTAGTTTCTCTTCTCTGAGGAGTCTCCAAGAGGTCTAAGAAGTTCAGCATCTCAGGGATCAAGTTATGAGTCCTGCTCTTAATGATGTGTTGATTATGGTGTTGGCAAACAACAGTCTGCAAAGCGGGGTGTTGCTAGCATCCAATATCTGCTCCCATTGCCACCACATCCGTATTGAACATTTACTGGATGTACTCTTTAGAAATTTGCAGACATATCCATGAGTCATCCAAATAGATGAACCCTTTTGTTGCTTACCTAAAGGGGGAGCGCACAAGCATTAGTGGGATACCATCTCCTTTCAGGCTTCCTGTAGTGCAGAGGAATTGAATTGCTGGCTGTGACCTGCTTCCTACCAGACTGTAGCTGCCTGGCCTGTAGTGCTTCCCATAGCACTGTCAGGCTGAAATGCACAAGCTGAATTGTATATACTGCGTTGTGTTTCTAAGTATGATACTGAGCTTCTGAAAAGAACTCACCTGTTACAATGATAACCAACAAGACAGCTGGCATGCCTCTAACTCCTTTTGTCAGCTGTAAACATTTGGCTTCTTCTGTCAAGGCAAGTTGTCCTCCAGCTTCCACTGAAAATGTCATTCTAGTCTTGAAGCTATGTTTGTTTTTATTTATTTAAAATTTATTTATTTTCTTTCAGATTTAGACTGTACATACTAATGCTCTTGTATAATAGCTGAAAAATTGTCACTTTGATAAGACAAACAGCAGCTTTCAAGGTCCGAGTTTGGCAAATGGGAGAAGGACTAGGCTAGACACTGGCTTGTGCAATAACAAAAGATGTATTTGTTCCATCCAGTCTTTAATTTATACACACACACAAAAAAAAACCCAAAAAACCCCACCAATACTTGGCTTCAAGCCTTAGCGATTTTATTCAGTTTTTTGTTTTGTTTTGTTTTGTTTTCTTTCTGGATGCAAAGCCTTCTACTTATTTATTCTATATATTCAGTTACTGGCCAGTGTCTGGACCTGCTCTTGAACTGGGAGTAGATGAATGCAATAATTATTCTATAGTTATTCCTCTCCTCCTTTCCTCCCTTAAAATGAGGTTAGAGATAGGATGGCACTTATTCTTTGCCAAAATAAAAATAAAATACAGGAAAGAAAATCTAGCTGAGTTAATTCTATAATGGCCTGCTATCCACAGCATGTCATATGCCTTTGCCTGCCATAGTCCTGCAGTCTCTGCATGAATAGCGCTCTTAAGGCTTAGTCTCACTCTCTCATGAATGAATTTTTGTGTGCTTTTAGACAAGTGAAAGCCTTAAGTCTTGGGCCTCTCAGTGTAAAAACTGACAGGATGTGGGTTTTTTTTTTAAATTTTCTGCTTCAACATGTTTATCCTTCCCATAGTAAAAAATTTCCACTTAAGGTTCAAGCAGCATCATCTGTAACTGACCTGAAAACCTAAAACTGCAGGAACAACCAGTAGCAGGGGAAAAGCCTGATTTAAGAGGGAGCAAAAGGTCTGTGGTCACATCACTGTTCTCACTCCACTGTGTAGCAATCACCCTGATCTATACATTCATAGGGGATATAGGAGTTACCTGATTTAAAGCAAAATCTGTAAGACATAGAGCAGAAGGTGTTTTCAAGCAAGCATCTGAAGTAGATGTTTAGAACTGCAATTACTTTCCCTCAGGGCAAAAGCTGTTCATATAATTAACTTGGCTAAGATGGACTATTGCATGTGCCTTTCTCTTTGGAGTAACAGGTCAGAGAATGTTTATTCCTTTCCTATACACACTGTAGGCATGCCTACATCCTGGCCTTGGTCCCAGCTATTACTCATTTCCCTAGAGAGAAAGGGTATGTTATGCCTGAAAGATGATAGCCTGAATAGAGTCAGATCCCCTTGCTGGGGATCCTTGCACTGAATCTTGCAGCTGACTATCCTTTAATAACCCAGCATTTGTCTTGAGAAGTCCTGGTGAGGTCATTAGTCTGGAAGGTCACTAAACACAGACTTTTGAGCAGAACTGCTTTTCAGGCCAGGAGGGAGACTGAACTGTACATTGAAGAGTTGAGCAGTGCAAGAAGAGGTTTGTATTAACCCTTACAGTGTTGTTTGTTACAGTATTGTAAGACTGAAATTTTTGATGCTGCCTGCACTGCCTTTTTTTTTTCTCCCCCATCCAGTCTGACTGATGGCAATTCAAGAGGAAAATGTGAATTCCAGCCTTTGCTAAACAGCCACATACGTACGTACTTACTCTAGCACTGTGCACACTGCCTCTGTGTGCACAGACATTACTCACCTGTTCAGATGATTAAAGGATGATGAGGGTTATTCCATGTCCATTAGTGTAACAAGTACAGGACATATTTATATAATTTACCTGACACCATCACTCAAGGCTGTCCCTTTGACTTCTTGGCTGACATGTAATGGGAAGGTTTAAAGTACAAAGAAGGACAGAACAGACAAATTGTTTTCTCTGCACAAGCTGAGAGCAGTACAGAGGGAATTTTATTGTCTAAGTGTCAAAGGAAGCAGGAAGAAGTATCAACATGAGGGCCATGGGAAGTGCAGTAAAAATGAAACCTAAATAAAAATTCTGTGATTGCTACGTAAGAACACAGAACCACACTGATTACAAAAAGACACACATGATACTGTTCTTAAAGAAAGAAACTCCACGTCTTAGTTCCGAGCTGTACCAGTGATAAAGATGTAAATGCTTTTGGAGCACCCTATCAGTGCTGGAGTAGAATACTGATGTGCATGGAAGGGGACTGCTCTGGTCCCACTAGCACCATCTCAACCCTGACCTGGAGGGAAGCTCTGCTCTGCAGAGATTATGGGGGATTCAGTAGCCTTCTGGGCCTAAACTGAGTTGCTCATGAGCAGAAAGGGCCAGGGCACCACTGCAGGAGAGTGGTTGTGATATAAGTAAACACCTGCTCAGAAGACACACAAAAATATTAAATTCCCTAAGGAGTTCAGCTTGGCTGTAGAGGGGCTATCTCCACCTTGCTCTGAGGGAGCAAGCATCAAGCCAGAATAGCACTTGCTTTGTTAAGTAAAATTATAAATACATAATGTAGGTCTAAATGTTGTCAGGACAACAGTGCAAGGCCACCAGAATGTGTGGTGTTATTTCAGCCAGACTTGCACACACAGTACACCTGGGACACCCCCTGCCTATAGTTTGATCATCAGGACCACTTGAAATACTTCACTCAGAAGAAGCAGGTAGCTAAAGCAACCACCCAAAGTGATTAGCCAGAGCCACTGGAGCAAGGTCAGGCCAATCTAATCAAGACTCTGGCCCTTTGGCAAACAGGAGCTTTCTTCTGTTTCTTAAGCTCTGAAATTTTAAGGACAGTCATGTTCCAGTCTATGCAACACCACATACGAGCCTACCTTAGGGGGCTCCTGATTAAGGCTTTCACCTGAAATACTTAAAATATATCTTGTTAAGCAGATTTGAAAACAGCAATACATCTAGTATGTGAACAGAAACTATGTTTTAACTACAGTTCTGGAGTCATTTATTCTGATAGATCCAAGGGTACCATGTACTGACCCATACCCTGGTCCACAGGTAAAATAGGAAAAAAAGCACTCTACTCCCACCTAAAACACTTGCTAACACACCTCAAGTTCCTAAAGACTCCTTTAGTTTCTACCAGTTAAAAAAAAGGCAGGTGTGTCACAGACTGATGGACACCCAACCCTGCTCTTTAATATACAAAGTTTGTATCAGAGTGATACTGTAGCAGAAAGTTTTGCTCACTGATGATTCAACCCATTAAAAAAAGTTGCAGTTGGCCAAGTAGCAAGGGACTTGTATACATAAAAGTATACAGAGGGATGTTCTTTCAAGGTTTGCATTACACTTAGAATAGTTTCACCAGTAATAGGTCAGCATTTCTTGAAGTCTTTCAAAGCTCAACTCAGCTTTACATACAATGCAGGCAGTGTCTATCCATTCCTAGTGTACGAACACGCTTCCTTTCCACAGAGTTCACAGGACTTGTACTGCAGAACAGACATCAGGTAAGACCTACTGAACAGTCAAATTTACATCACAGAGCTACATGAGTGACCCTATTAATATTTAACATAAAAAAATTAATAGGACTCCTTGAGATCCATCTTCCTTGTTCTGCAGGCACTAAAGGAGTATGAGTTACATTGTCATTCCTTCTCTGTAGCTCTAAAGCCTGCAGAAGTGAAAAAGACTCATCACCAGCCTTCTTTCCTTATAGTTAAACGCAGACAGACCAGAAACCAGATCAAGTAGATGGGGGAGGAAAGAAGTCAAAGTGCTAAAGTTTGTCTTGCACTGTACCCTCAGGTTTCTCACAGCATAAAGCTAGATTGCATTAATCCTCTCTGTCATGGAAGGATGTGGTCTTGTTAGGAAGGCAGCAAAGCTTTGTATTGAAGTGATTCATCCTGCTACAAAGATGGGAGAAGCAAGAGTAAGAAGGGGAGAACTCTATGGTCCTTTTCCAGTTTCTTGTACCATCTGCTAAACTGGAGATACAGAAACAGTAAGGGGCAGGAATTCTAGAACAGAGAGAAACACAGTAGAGGGCTTGAAATAGTAACCTAGCAGAGGGCACTTGTCTGCTCCTGTGTCCATCTTAGGAAGTTTATCAACATTAGATACAAGCAAAGAATTAAACACTTCCTAACATATATAATTGTACAACTAAATCTTGAAAGAGGATGTTCTTGTCTAGCTGCAGTTGAGGATTAAGAGACCTTGAACTCTACCTGCCATTCATATCTTAAACATCCATTTCCTTTGGTTTTCTAAGCTATTGACCTCGTTACATCCTGCAGGAAAGCACTTAATTACAAAGTCAAACAAAGCATTTTGTTGTAAGCCATTCTGCCTTGGTCATCTAACACTGCTGAACACCCCTGTTGCCCTGCTCTCAAGAAAGCATCATTAACTTACAGCTGACCCCTCACTTGTCCCATCTGTTTTAAAGTCTTCCTCCCACCCCCACAATTCCCTTTCCATATAAAAAAAGCTCAAGTCTGTCCAGTTATTCAATGTTCTCCGTATTAAACTACTAATTACTCTGAAGAGCTCTCCAGTTACTCTGAATTAACTAACCAATTGACTAAACAAAGTCATGATGAAGATGCACTCTAGGCATCTTTTATAATTTTTAAAAAAAATTCTGGATTTCATCCACTTTAATAAAACCTGACAGTCAGTCTCTCCTTGCTGACTGCTGCTTGTATTTATCATATGATTCACAGTGGCATCTGAACTTTCAGTCTGCTGCATAGCAAACATTATACAAAGGCAGTTTGTGGCTTCCAAGTGGCCCATATTATTTACAGGTAACTGTGGCACCTTTACAGCTAACAACATCATTAGCATCCAGACACTAAATATGTTAATTTACAGCCACACAAAAATGACCAGAGGACACGGGTGCTCGGCTCACTGCTGCTGTTAACTTCGATTACTCCATGTAGCTGGAATATAAGGGAGTGGACAGGTGTTGCACTGCACTGTGGAAACTGGCATCCTCTTCTGGATTAACCTTCCCTTGGCTCAGCAGCAAGTTCTGCCACCTTCTTACAGATTTTCCTCCTGGTTGTACAGCACAGCAGAAAAGTACAGACTACAAAGGGAGATTGGAAAGACCAACTGCAGTGGTATGGATACGCCTTGCAAGTTACATCACAGTTAAGGATGTACAATTAGGAACCTGCAACATGTAAGGCCTGAGTTAAATCGCTTGTGGGTGGTGCTTCGAGGATTAACTGCTTTAACTAGGCAGAAGAGCTGATTTGTTTGGAGTTAAGAACCCATTCTCTGCCACCAAAATAGCTCTGCTTATTATGAGGATGTGGCACAAGAATACTCCAACAACAAAAAAAACCCCAAACAAAACGAGTAGAGCTAAGCTCCATCATGTTTCTAACAAAGAAAGCAAGAAAAGGATAAGCTTGGTTCTAGCAAAATTAAATATGTAGTATTTCAGAAAGTTTAGCTCCTTGTCAGTGCTGAGATAAAACAAGGAGTGTTTCTCTCCAGGATACTCCCACTCCCAAGCTCATTTTTTGCATCCCATGCATCCAAATCACTTTAAGACCATGCTGTTCTGATGTCTGGAAATACCACTGTTCCCACACCTCAGGCTTCAAACAGAGAGGTCTGACAACACTCCGGATTTCTGACAAGCATTACACTGCTTAATCAGCAGTACAACATTCCCCCAAAAGAAGCATAGGAAGTCAAGGTCACAAATGGCAGAGAGGCCCAGCCCTTTGGGGAAGGTTAGTATAAGTGGTGCTGTTACTGCAGCTATCCAAAGAGCCAGAACACAAGCACGGCACTGGGGAGGGGAACTGCTTTCAGGAGGCTGCAGGGTGAGCTGTCAGGAAAGCAGCTGCAATTTCCTCAAGCAGAGCTTCTCACAAACAGGTGTATGTAACTCTGGCCCTAACACTACAGGGAGGAAGGAGCAAGAGCCTTGTGGAAAGGACAAAATGCTTGTAAAACCTGTTCACATTATTACATCCTTCTTTAACTATTTACCCTTAAAACTCATACCTCTGTGTTTGAAGTGCCTGTCACAAGCAGCCACTAGAAGAGAGAGAAGGCTGATGAAGAGACGATGTGAAGTTCAGGTTTTCCACCAGCCCCCAACCGGCCCCATCTCCATTGCTGGAACAATAGAGGTCTCTGTGTCTGTTTTCATGTAGCAGTGTTATAGGCATATCCTGATCCACTCAGCCACCAAAGGACCTACAGCAACAGTTCACCAGCATTCCACTGTCTACCCCCTCAGAGACAATGAAATGCTTTGAAATAAGCAGGACTAAACATACAAGATGTGTTTTTTCTGCATGAAAAGACTTTGTATGGTCAATAAATCAGGCTGAGCAAATTCAGACCTATCTCTCACAAGAGCAATGATAAAGAGTTTATAATGACAAAACCAGGAGTTTTTGTACAGGATTCAGGGTTATCCCATTCCAGCATCACTTCTCCCTCAGCCTTGCAGACCTTGCAGGGGTTGAAGCCTTCTCTACAGGCAGAGAGGAAGTACGGTTGACAAGATGCTTCATCTACTTGCTGTCAAGGCAAAAATAGCAAGTCCACTGACCACACTCACTTCATATTCTTCCTGAAGCAAACTCCCACTAATGTACAGATTTTTTTTTTCCTTTTTTTCTTTTTTTAAAAATACTTAAGTGAATTAAGATGGTCACCTCTCCCAGAAATAGGCAGGCGAATCCTCTGGGACCCATGGGATCCAGCTCTGGGACTGACCCACTAGTAAGTACCTGGGAAAATCAGCTCTCTATTTTGCTCCCACTCCCCTGTCCCATTTGTAAGAATCACTGCAGGTGTATCCAGGTCCCAACTGTGGCCAGCAAGAAGTCCATGGAGCCAGGCATACAAGGCACAGCTCTCTTCACACCCGGATCTGGTACCCATTGAGGTCTGGCATGGCTTTGGAATCGGCAGGCTTCTTCTCACCAGATGGCCTGTGAGCAAAGAGGGTAACAACTCTTCAGAAACTGTTTTAAGTCAGGTGATGCTGCACACAGAGATGGCAGCACAGGAAAAGGTATACAGAGCTTCAGACTGATCCTGCACTACTGAGGACATGACTATTCTGCAGCCTAGACTAATTCTCCCAATGATCTCAACAGAACAGAATGCAAGTTAGGAAATAGGAGGTCCACTCTGGAACCCCAGATTATTAACAGGAAAACAATCTTGCTGATAGCAGAATACTTCTTGGAATCTCTCTCACAGGTCTGTGAGACACCAGAGCTCAGGCCCATGCATAAGGTTAAAAGTCAGCTACCAACATCACTGTTTGAGCTGCCTTCCTCCTCCCTGCTAAAACAAGCAAGCAAAAAAAAAAAAACCCCAGCTTGTCCCCTCAACTCCCTGAGCAATGATAAACTCACAATGGTACTGACTAGGGAAGAATGCTACTGGTGGTCAGAGAAATATCCACTGTTCTAAAGAAACCCAGTAGGACATGAGGAGGATCCAAAACCAAACAGCAAGGTGGAGTCTGAGTAAAAGAGATGTTCTAGATAGGTCTCCTGCCCAGCAGCCGCACTCACCGTCGGTCCCCACGGCTGTTTCGCCGATGGGGGCTCGCCTGACCTCTTTGTGGGGAGGAGACATCTTTCTTTCTGTCCTTGGTGGGAGATGGTGGTCCAGTTCCTTTCCCAATCTGCCAGAAAAATAAAATTAAGAGCTACATGAGCAGAAAACCAATATGAGTAATAACAAAACCCACAAAACCCAACGATGATTTATTATATGGGAAAAAAAGACAAAAAGGCAAGGCAAGTGCATCAAAAATGCAAAAGCCAGAAAAAACAAGTTACAGTGACAACTACGGCTCCAAGGACTGTATGCAGCCCAACCTAATCACAACTGCAGCACTGCATGAGCATCCATTAGCGGACCAGCCTGTATACAGTAGGTATTCTGTATTCAGTAAGAAAGAGGCCCCAACCTCAAATTCACTTTTTACTCCACACATCTATCTAGGAGAGCTTCCTGTCACTTCACTCCCCCAGTACACCAGCAGCCAGGCAAGACAGTGGATGTGGCAGTGAGTTACCCCATCGTTGCTGCTTACCTTCAGCCTCATATCACGGGCATGTCTCTCAAGCTCTTTGCGGAAGTCTTCCCGGGTTAGCTTGTCTAGATCCAGGATGGAGCGCTTCCACTCAATCTGCTCCACACTGTGTGGGTCATGGGACACACAGTGGCCCAGCTTCACCTTTTTCAGGGTGTGCCAGCAGCGGCGATATGCCTCCTCAAAGTCAAAGATGAGTTCGCTCAGTGTGCGGAAGACAGGTGCTTTGTACATGAGTTCCTCACGTCGGCTGATGCCCAGTGCCCCATAGCGGCCGCCAAAGTTCACCCCCAGCACGATGTGTCGGAAGTAGTTCCCTGAGAAGTGGGTTTTGAAGCTGATGGGGAAACGGTCCAGTGTGGTCATGTTGTTGGTGAGGTAACTGACAGCAGCCACTATTCAGGAAATGACCAGTGATAACAGTTTCCTGACAAGACATACCCTACCTGCTCCAGGCCCTCCCAGCCTGCTCAGCAGACTCCCCATTGATTCAGGCACCACATAGACAGGATTTGTTCTCCAGGTCAAGAGCCCAGTTCATTGCAGGCTGCCCTACTTTCAATTGGGTTCTGGGGAAAACAGATTGGGTCTCTTCAAAGAGACAGTCAATGAAGAGAAGTTAATTTTGATGCAGTTCTGTGATGCAGAAGTTGCAATGCTAGCACCTTAAGTGTACTGTACCATAGCTCCCAAACTGCAAACACTGCAGCATTATTCCTTGCTTTGTTTTAATCTCTTTCACTAGCTACTGTTTCATACACCTTCACAATAAAAACTCACCAACCTCCACTTTTGAACCATTCATTGACCATCCCTGCCCCTCCAGGAGTATGAAGAAACTATAGCCCAAGTACCACAAACTAAACCTGGAAGATAGCTAGGCAAGATGTGTACTTAAAGATAACACACATCTAGAACTAATAAAGGTATTGCCTAAGCTAGTAAGTGACATACACCATAATTAGAAGTTGGGGAGGATCCGTAAATTATTTTAATGCAGAACACATGCAGGTGGTAAGGGAACAATGCTATCCACAAAGGATTTCCTGACCTAACTCTAGCTAGTGTTTTGGATCCTCTTTAGATGTTCTTTTATCTTTTACTATCTTATAAGGCTGACTAGAGCAGCACCACCCTTCTTGGTGAAAGAGGAGCAACTCCAAAGGACTAGTTCTGATACTTTAGAGAATTGTTTGGATTTGGATTTCATTGGTGGGGTTTTGTGGGAGAATTGGAGAGGAGAAAAAGAGGAATGCGGGGCTTGGTGATAATATTATCACCACCCTCAAAGCATCACAAGCAAGAGAGCAGAGGCAAAAAACACAAGGATGGGCAGACATGCACAACCCCAAGAGGAAAGGATACATTCCCAGGATCACAGCTTCCAGGCATTTTATTGGCAGGGCCTCTTTGGTCATTTCTTTGGCCAGGTCCATCAGCCTGCAGAGTGGGACAAGGGAAAGATGAGGACAGTTAGAGGGCTTGTGCTACGCAATGTGGACAGTTCAGCCCTTTAACGCTATATTTGTAAGGTAGGTCTCCAGGAGAGAGGGTGACCCACAGAGGATAGGGAACAGAACAAAGTATCTTCTTTAAGAAGACATAAAATCCAAACCAGGTCTCTGCCACATGCTATTGTTGCTTCCAAGGAATTCACTTCAGTGGGTTGCAGCAAAAGTGTTTACTGGCCAACCTGGATTCTCAGGGAGACTACAGCACCAATGTGTCCACAAGTAAAACCCTCAAAGGACCAAAAGCCAGCAGTGTTTGCCACACTAGGCTCAAGGACAATAAAGCCTTCTTCTCTGACATTAATCCTAGTCTCTGTTCAGTGAGTACCATGGAGGAGACATGGGACTGATTAGAAAACAAGGCATTTAGACTCACATAAATCTATGGACTAGACCAGTAGTAAGAAACCAGTTTTGAAGATTCTCCATATGCACTTCAAGAGAGTCAATGAACATGAGGTCTTATTGCCAGGAACTTCTGTGGCACACCAGTTCCCAAAATCTGCAGTGAAGAGAATACCCTTTCTTGTTCAAAGTATGAGTCACCAAAAGCTCAGTGAGCCTAAATCCTGGAGAGGCACTCACTGGAGCTATGAAATCAGACCTGTAAAGATACTTGGCTTTCACAAAGCTTTTGTAGAGCAGGACCTAATTTCAGAATCCCTCGGAAGTTCATATAGTTACATTCCAGTTAGAAGCAGGCAGAATATGCACATTTTTGCAATGCATTATCTTTGGTTTACTGGATTTACTGATTCATGACAAAAAACCCACTACTCTCTTTCTTGAGAAAGACCAGACATAGCTCTGCCCAGCCATGGCCCAGGCAACAGACAATAAAGTTACCCAAAGTAGGATGCAGCTGCAGTAGTGAAAGCCCTGACTGCCACTAGACCTTGGGCAGGGGATGGAGAAAAAGCAGTGTGTATAGCAGGGCTCCAACAACAAAGAAAGGATTAAATGCTGTAGAGGCTGCCAGCACTTACCCAGTCAGAGGTCTGCTCTTCTTAATCTCAAAGAATTGTGTCCCAGTGTGATTGTACCTGGAAGCAAGAAGTTAAGGGCTTGGCAGCTCGGAAAGTAGAGTTTGAAGAAAACTTGACTGAAGGACTTTCATGTTATTTACTATTCTCACAGCAAAGTCATGTTCCTACAAATGTAGCAGCAACACAAGAAAGCCCCTGCCTCCCTTTCCTGTATTTCTCCCATTTATAATTCCTCCTTACTTCCACTGTATTTCCTCGTCAATTCTTCTCTTCCTCATCCCCACACACAGGTTTCCACTCCAATTCCCAAAGGTTCATGCTGACAGCACATGCTCTGCTCAGTTTTCCAGTTACCAGGGCAGAATAGTTTGATAAATCTCTTCCTGCTCCAATCTGCACATAATACATGGAGCAATGAAACATTCACAGTACCTTATTCTAAGACTGACTGGGATCCAATCCAAAGCATAACCACCCTGGATGGGTGAAAGATGCCAAAAGGTTTGCCTCCTTACCTTGAATTAGAGCTGAAGCCAGAGCTAGATCTGTATCTCATCAGTGTCTGCATGGCATATACCTGCTCTCCAGCACAACAGGAATTGAGAAATCTCATTCCCAGAACACAGCCACACAAGGCAGCTCTGCATATAAAGGGGCAGCATACCACAGATGCACAAAAGCAAGGTGGCTGAGTGTTGTTTAGACAGAGAAGAGTGATTGAGTAGGATGACCTGAGAAGGTTTGCCCATCACCACAACTCACCCACACTTTAACAATGAGGTGATGCAGTTTGTAGTACATGTGACACCTGGCTGTCAGGATCTCAGATATGTGTGTTTGTACTGAAATACTATGGTAAAGCCACTGACCTAGAAGAGTGGGTAGTGGGGAAAGGCCTTTGACAATGTGCTTGTTTGTTACATGCAGTGAACAGAACCAGAAAGTAACTTGGGCAAAAAAAAGAAAAGAAACGGAGCAAAAAACCAAAACATTATCCCAAGTCCAGCTTCCTGTTTTCAGGGAACAAGTTTCAGTTCTCCTCCAGCTACAATAGAAGGAGCTTTTCTGTTTGTCACCAGTAAAGAAAGTCCTCTTGCTCTTTCTTCCTGGATTATCACACCAGGGGGTAAGGTAACAGCAAAGGATACTGAAGCTCCCTGATGTAGCGCTGTACAGCTTCCAGGCGCTCAGGGATGGGGGTGGATGGCTGGAACACAGGCACACTTGGTATGGGAATCTGAAATGAGGAGCAGAACATAAATCACTACTTAAAATGTCTCCAGCTTTTTGCTGAACTCAGTAGCACATAGCTACAGGGAGCATGTTCCTCTGAAACCCTTTTTGCTGCCCTAAGTGACCACACCAGAAACATTCCTCTCTTTCCAACAATGGAAGTTGGGAAGGGATTCAGAATGAGGCATCACCACAGAGCTGCAAGAAAAACTATGTGAAAAGGTCCTGCATTTATGCAATGTTGTATTGGATGAAATAGATAGAATTAACTGACAAAGCAAGATATGAGAAAGGAAAGCTATCATTTGCAGGAATGTGGCTTCAGTTGAGTATTGAAGCTGAAAGGTGGGAAACAAAAGTATAAGAAAGAGGCAAAAATGGACAATGAGTTTTCCAATATCACCAGAGGGTGGAACAGTCCAGCAAGCAAGGGTAGAAAGGTCCTTCACTGCTTCCTGGCATTTCAGATGAGTTGGCACTGACTAGGACACAGACTTGACAGCATGACTCCCTGCCCTGCAGTGTCTGGTGCTTTGAATTACATGGTCAGAGAGTGACTTCTGGATGTTCATCTTTCAGACTCCTGTCCCACTCTGAGGTCTCAGCCTTTGGGTCCAGTCAGATTTTCCCCACCATTTTCTCCACAAGGGGATAAGCTGTAGTCTTGTCAGCAGCTGAGAAAGTGTGTCTAAGGAAAGAGTAGGGACCTCTCTACAGGACAAATAAAAAGGAGAAGACACACGTTTGGGATGACTGACAGGCTTGGAGAAAGAGCCCAATATTTTCTCTCTGAAGGATAGCTCACGCCTCACACGCACCTTGCTAATATCAGACTGCATCTTTTCTCAGCTGTTTGGCTTTTAACATTTCAGTTCCTCCTCAGACTTCCCCCAGAGCTGGCCTATCCACAGCTATGAAAGAGTGAGCCAGAGCCAGTTCTTCCTTTGAGCCTTCCACACTGCTGTGCACAACTGCCTCTGCTGGACATGGTTTTGTAGTCAGTGGTACTGCTTAGTGCACCCTTCACATGTGGCCACTCATTTCCATATACCTCCTTCTCCTGTCTTGTGTTGGTACCAGCAGCTGGTGAACCAGGTCAGGCACCTGGAGCAGCTGAAAGCTGAGCCAGCAAGCATGGGTAGTTTTCAGCCAGATCAGTTCCCTGTCCTGGCTTGCCACATGGTTGCATTCTGCTCGTGCTCCCCCACAGTACAAGGACCAGAGTCTGTGTAACCTTGGGCTGGTGCTGCCTCTCACATCAGAGGCACCAGCTGCCTCACTCGCAGGGGGCAGCACAGGCACGGTGGGAAGCAGATGTAAAACTGGGTTTGCTCAGCTTCAGCAGGAGCAGGGAAGGCTCCAGAGAGTGGCACAGGAATGGAGCCATCTCTGGAAGTGCATAAGCTGAGTCAGTTTGGATGCTGTGAGCTGACACACTGAGTCATAGGAAATAATTTCCAGGCAGAAACAACGAAAGAGGTAACAATCAGGGCAGGCTGACTATTTAACTTCGTTTCATTTCTTCAGCATGGAGACTTTCATGCTTTTGAGTGGTGAAAGACAGATTAAGTGCATGTTGACAGCACAGACTAATGATTCTGGGTAGTTCCTCCTCCCTTTACTAGGACAGACCCCCAGATCTCCTTTTCCTCAAAGGACTGTGCAACACTGGGGCAGCATAATGGCAATCAGTTCAGCAGGGTACTAGTTAATGTGGAAGAGCCTCCTGCACCTCAAGTAATTAAACTGATGAAAGTACACTGTGCTCTCTCTCTCAGATCTGGGCCTGCAGCCCAGACTGGGCTACAGTTTCTTTTTGCATCAAGTCTATAGCATTTTAATAGGGCAATAGAAGCAGAAGGAGAAGAATAAGGTCTCCATCCCTCAATTCCACACTGACAGGATGAGAGATCCTTACGCTTTTTTCTTCTCCAGCATCATCCACTGCACATCTCAAAAGAGCTATAAATATTAGATAGTGTTCACAGTCCTTCAGAATGCAGAGAGGAATTTATTTATAACAGAAAATATAGAAAATCAGATCTATTTTGACTTCCCTTTAGCTATTCTGAAAGCTGGAGAGAGAGCAAGGAAGAGAGCCCAGATTTCCCAAAGTATATAATCTTTGCCAGGCTTAGTAGACCAAATGAACACGTCTTTGATCCCTCATCACTTGTGTGGAGTAGCTCCATCACCCCACTCCTAGACTCCTGCACCCTGGCAGGCTGTCTATATGCATGGGATTGGGACTCTGCTTTTAGAAAGAGGATTCTGAGAACAACCAAGATTTTCTATACTAAGTGGGCCATGTTGTATGTGAGGAAAGGCAGATGGGAGTGAGACACAGGCAAAGCTCCACCCTTAGGGGTCTCACAGAGACGCTCTTCTGGCCAGCCTGGTTTAGAGCAACAGTTTCTTTTATAATGCTTATGTGTATCCACACACCTCCCTACTCTTCCTTCTGCAAGTAACACAGGAGAAGTATCAGCCTTGGTTGAGAGCCTGGCTGGAGAAAACAGATTCTTTTTTCTGGCCACCTCAGTCTGAATCCATTAGATGCAACTCTTCCTGTCTTTGCCCTCATAACTATCTCATTTAAAAGCCATAATTTCTTTATGAGCCAAGCACACATCACTTTGTACTTCCATCATGGACCCATTTGATGGTTCCAGCAGCTTGACATTACCACACCCTGTTGCTGGAAAGAACACTGCATAGAGGAGAGTGGCACTCTCAAGCCTGCTCACTTGATGCCCACTCACCCCAGTTCTACTGGAAGGAAATGGAGACTAGAGGAGTTCTCAGACCCCAGTGAGAGACACAGCCCCTGAAGCTGATTTCTAAATGTGTCTAATCACAGCCTTCTCTAGTCATATTATTTTAGTTTATTGACAGCTTTTTTGAGAGTTATTTCCCCCAACATCCAATGCTGGCTATGATCCACGGCCAAAATTGTGGAGCAGGCAAGTCACTGTCCCATTCCCAACACCTAAAAACAACTATTCACCCTCCAGCACATGGAGAGAATCTGTCTTTTCAAAGAAGTTAGCCTTGCAGAGTACACTTTCTGTCCTGATTCACATCTGTTGCACCAGCCTTTCAAAGAAACTTACGGCATGGAGACAAGTGGCAATAAGCAGCCCTCAAAGAAAAAAATACATCCCTACAGGTGAGAAGGAGCTAAGGAAACAGAGCTCACCCATCCTTGTGGTTTCCCGAATTCCAGTATCCTCCCAGCTATATGCTGAGTGAGCTTGGGAATGGGATCTCAGATGGCAGAGTGATGAATACAGTTTATAGATCTATTTCCCAGCAGTGCTAGCAGATGCAAAAAAACCCCTCAGCAACCCAAAACCCAACAACCCCCAAAACAAAACAGCCCAAATTTGCCTCTTATTGCAAGAGCTCAGACCACTTGCGTCCCCCAACTGTAACCCTCTTGGATGAAGACTATGAAATGAGAACAGTGAAAATTCTTCACGTAAGACCAAAACAAGGGACTGAACACTGTATTTCCCCACCCATCCCCATCATTCACTGGAGTCTTGTTTGTCAGCTTTTTTCTTCCATTTCCCCTCAACTTTTTTTGGTCATATCAGTCCTTATGGTTAGGAAATTAAGTAGTGTGTGTTCTGAATGGTCTGAAACATATTTTCAGCCTTTACCTAGGCTCAGGACAAAGTCAGAGGAAAGGAAGGAAATCTGAAAAGGAAGGAAAAGTCTAATGGAGTTAGAATAGGGACTGTAATCAGGACTCAGGATTTGTTCCAGTTGCTGCCACAGATGCCTATGACTCTTTACTGCACAAAGGATGTTGCAGCACATGCTTCTCCAGAATTCCTCATGGAAAGCAGTATGGATTGTCTGTGCACTATATAATAGCATGTTCTTCCATGCTTCAAATTAACTTCCCAAGGAGGTAAGTCCTTGCTAAAAAAGCCTGAGATGAACAAACTTCATCTTTTTGTATCTGAATTTCCCCTATTAGAGTAGGGGAATACTCTTATAACCCGGCAGTGAAGTGACACACCAAATGTTTGCAGTGCCTTTTGTTCACAGTATGCCAATAAGGGGAGATTCTTCTCCAGCTGAGATGCAATAGAGATAGCAACAATCACAAGAACGCACATTCAAATGTTTCAGTAAGGCTCAGTGAAATGGTCAGTGGTTCCTCTTTTCATAGAGTTCTCTGCAGCAAGGCCAGAAACCTGCTTGGAAATCACATCTGACCCTACACCAGCAATAAGCTCTGCAAGCATTTGCTAGCTCCTCTTAAAACGCTTGGCATAAAAATTCTTTTTTGACAGAGACAGATTTTTTCTAGAATGCCTTTTGGTGTGGGAGGCTGTACCCAAATCGAATTTCTTCAGGTTCAAAGGCTTACCTGCTCCTGCCTCAATCCACCACCTAAAGTATTCGGACTCTTCTAAATTTAACTCTCCTCATCTTTTCATCATTTATCCAGTCTTTCTCTTCTGGCATTACCCATTCTCCCCGCTCCCTCTCCAGGCTTCTCACACATTAGCTACCTGAAGTCCGTTTTCCAGCAAGGCCGCAGAAGAAGAGGGTGCTGCTGGCGCACCAGTCACGGCAGAGCCCCGCAGACACCCTCTCGCACTCCCAGTTAATAGCGTGGCTTTGCTTTCGGCAGGAGCAGTCCCGGGGCCCGTTTATCGGAGGGATCACTCCCGAGCGGGGGGGACCGGCCTCCTAAGGGGACAGGCGGGCGCCTCCTCCCAGCGGGATGCCGCCGTTTCCCCCTTCCCTTCGTCCGCCCTGTGGGGGACGGTCCGCCCCGGGCGCTTCCGCTGGGCCCCCGCGCCGCACCAGCCCCGGGTGGGTGGGGGGGGTCTCACCTTGGGCAGGTCGGCGGCGCCCCGGATCCTCTGCGCCACCCGGTCCCCCTCGGGGTG
>WEIU01025065.1:466856-480374 GCA_013389925.1 Aegithalos caudatus
TTTTTTTTTTTTTTTGTCTAGCCTGCTGATATTATTGGTCTCCTAGTCCCATGTCACCAAAATTTCACTACAGCTGTGTTTGCAAAATAAAATTATTTCTTTTGTTTGTTTGAAACCTATGTTGCATGCAGTTTGAGTGAGTGTCCATACTTGTAGTATTACAAGGTTTGGTGACTAACAATCTGCTCTCACTTTCTCAAACACCTTCATGATTTTGCAGTTCTCAGTTGTATCCCCCTCAGCCTGCATATCTTCAAATTAAGGAGAGAAATCTCTCCTCATAATGCAGCTGCTCCATCCCCCAAATTCCTGCTGTACAATTTATGTACTCACATGAAACACGAGTGCTTAAATGCGGATACAATTCAGTCTCTCGGTAGCTACATTTCCCAGCTGTCTGTCACAAGGCAGAGTTGGCTGCCCAGTTAAAACAGCCAGTGATCACTGCATAACTCTTTTTTGAGCACCTTCTATCTGACCTTTTTTAAAGCTGTAGCAAGCGAATTCCAAGAACACTTGTGGGATGAATGGCAGCAGCTTTCTGTGTAGGTGGAGACTGGCCAATTCGCAGCCACCCCTACGGATGTTAGGCTTTCTCTTGGCCTGAAACCAACTGTTACAAAGGGCCAGATCCTCACTAGTTGCTTGTGGGGTTTCTGGTCATTTGGGTTACAGTGCTGGCCAGGCACCCATTTGTATGTTTTATGGTGATTCCTGCTGGTCTCAGTGCTGAACAAGTGAAGTAACTCCTGCCTCTTGGTAGTCAGTACCCTTGCTGTATGTGACATGATATTCACGGTGGGAATGTGGTCAGCTGCAGGGCAGATGCATGTAGCAGCCAGACTTGGAGGCACTTGCACTGATTTTGTCCAGGACATTGATGCCCTCTATCCTGAGAAATGCATCTTTAGAAGAAGTTGGTGCTGCAGATAGCATCTATCAGTTCACTGGTCCCTGGAAAGGGTGGAAGTAACCTTCCAGTGATGTGGTTATGATAAAACTGGTTCTTATATGTTACCATTCTTGACTTCTGGCAGTTTATTGTGTATTAAGAGATCTTGGTTTATTGAAAATAACCAAACTATTTTTTAATCAATCAATTGTAATAAATTGATGAGTTATTTCTTTCATGGATGACTGAGTTGCTCTTCTTATGATCCCATGCTGAGCAAAGATCCTTTTCTCAATTTTAGATCCTGTAACTGATTTGATTGAATAGCGAAGAGAATGCTGAAATGTTAAATTTTATTATGTTAGTAGGAATCAAAGGGTGCAAAAGAAAAGATAGCTAAGACTAACACTTGGTCTAACTAAACATGTATGACTAGTCTGGTAGGCAGAAGAACGCAAATGGAAATTTGCTGTATTTTTTCTCTTTTAGAAAAGTAAAGATTGAAAGAATGGAATGAGAGCAAGTATTGCTGTTAGATATTAGTACAAACCTCTGAATGTGTCTACCTGCTCTCATCTTATTGCTGATTTTGCCATATTCATGTGTGAACAGTGTGAGCTATAATGTTCTGCATTGCAGTGACCCTAATTGTGTAAGGCACGGGGCACATCTTCTCTATGAGGTTCTATAAACACAGTGCTGTGAAACCTGCAGCACCATTTCTAGAGGCATTCTGAATTGGAGTGTCTTCCTGTTCCTTAATATGAATAATTCACCCCAGAGTCAATCTCCCATGTCTCTAGCTGCTACATTCTCCCTGCCAAGAATGTAACCTTGTTCAGCCTTTGCACCAGATGGTGTCCTGGAAGCTTTGTAGGTCAAACTAAGAAATGATTGCATACCAAAATAGACTCTCACAGAAAAATAATGAAGAATAAACACATACACAGTTGGTTTATCCCTGATCTCACATCTTTTGTTCTCAAAACACCTTTTATATCTTAGGAAATTAAATTGTCACTATGAACTGTAGACTGAGCATTGTTATTAAAATGAATGATAATTTCCCTTCTCACAAATTCTCACTATTTCACACTAGCAATTATTTATCTCTTTTCCTGAACGGAGAAAGACCAGCTGCTTCTTCTCTTGGATGCTTTACCAATGCCTGTCAAAGTCACAGCAGAGTTCTTGTACTCAGCTGTACTCAAATAGTTGTGGGGGTTTTTTTTTTTTTTGGTGTTTTTTTTTTTTTTTTTTTTCCTTTTTTTCTTTTTTTTTTTTTCCCCAGTTCTCATGTTTCATCTAATAAGAAGTACTATGATGGTGTACAAACTCATCTTTGAATAATTTGCAGCTAAAGCAATGCTAATGCTGTAAGGAATAAAAGTGACTCAATTGCTTCTGTTATGAAGGGCAATTGCTCCCTCTGCTGTGTAATTCTCCTGCTAGAAGCTCTGCACTTGCAGTAGTTGTTCAACTTTGCTTTTCCTGTGACACAATTAAGTTGCTGGGTGTTGGTACCTTGTGCATAGTAAAAATTTTGAGAAGCCCTCAATCCCTGGACTTTCAATACCATAACACTAATTTTTTAGTCACACAGTTAAAAAACCCCACATTTTTATATTTATAAATATTAACATAATTAAAAAATTAAACAAGAAAATAACTGTAAAATATTTTTAATTCTGCAAGGTATTACATTTATGAATCTTTTAAATACAGCATTTCTAGGATTTTGGTTGTATGAAGTAACACTACACAAGGAAATTTTTGATTTACATGAAAATGGAAAAATCCAGTACTTTCAGTGGATTTACATGTACAGAAAATATGCTGCTCCTTGAGAACCTTCCATGTACCATAGACAGTGTTAATAAAATCCCTCATTTCTATTTATGTAGCATAGACAGAGCTAATAGGCTAATAATTCTTTAGTAGTGTGTATTTTTAGCTTTTAGTACTTTTGTTCTCTTTCTTTGGGGTTCCAGGTATGCTTCAAATGCATCCAACAGACAAAGAAAGAGCTAGAAAAGTCTGAAGCAGAAACTTGTTCTCACTACTGCAAAGCCCACCAGCGTGTCCTGAGCAATCATGTGCCATTAGATGGCTCTCAAACTATAAAGAACACTTGCAGCATAGAGTCATATAATAGTTTGGGTTGGATCCTTAAAAGGTCATATTATCCACACCCTAGCAATGAGCATGGACATCAACTAGAATAGGTGCTCAGAGCTTCATCCAACCTGACTTTGAATATTTCCAGGAACAGGCCATCTGTGGGTGACCTGCCTTCATCATAAAAAAATTTCTTCCTTATATCTATACTAAATCTATCCTCTTAACTTGAAAACATTATCTCTTGTCCTACAACTGGACTTACTAAAAAGTCTGTTCTCATCTTTCTCATACGGCCCCTGTAATTATTGGAAGTCCACAATAAAGTCTTCTCAAAGCCTTCTCTCCTCCAGGCTGAACAACCCCAGCTCTCAGCCTTTCCTCACTGGAGAGGTATTTCATCCTTCCAATCATTCTTGTGCCCCTTCTCTGGACCCACTTCAACAGGTCAAGTCCTTCCTGTGCTGCACACCCCAGAGTGGATTCAGTGTTCCAGGTGAGGTCTCAATGGAGCAGAGCAGAGGGGCAAAATTACCCCCTCAGCCTGCTGGCCACACTGCCTTTGATGCAGCCTGGGATGTGTTTGGTTTTCTGGACTGCAGGTGAATGTTGTCAGGTCATGTGCAGCCTCTCATCATCCACCAACGTCCTCAATTCCTTCTCAGCTACTCTCAATTCCTTCATCCCCCTGTCTGTATTTATACCAGTGGTTGCCTCAGCTCAGGTGCACCACCTTGCACTTGGTTTCATGAGGTTCCCCTGGACCTACTTCTTGAGTTTGTCCAGGTCCCTCTGGATGGCATTCTGTCCCCCAGGCATGTCACCTGCACCACTTGGCTTGGTTCTTGCACTCAAACTTGCTGAAGGTGCACTCAATGCCACTGTCTTTGTCACTGATGAAGATACAAATCAGTGCTCATCCCAGTCATCGGAGGGACACCACTTGTCACTGATCTCCATCTGGATATTGAGCCATTGTCCACTTCAGCCAATTCCTCATCTGCCAAACAGTCCATCCATCAAATCCGTACCTCTCCAATTTAGAGAGAAGGGTGTTGTGAGGGACTGTGCCAAAGGCCTTACAAATGTCCAGATAATGACCATAGCTCTTCTCTTGTCCACTGATATAGTCCCTTCATCACAGAAGGCCACTGGCTTACTTTTCTTGTTGACAGATTTCCAGTTTCCACTGCAGGCTGGGAACTCCTCACAGGTGTATGAGCACAGCATATTTATCATGATGTTCTACTTGGTTTATGATCATAATGGGATCTGGAATGGGAGAGGGTATTGGTGCTGTTTTTTGATTTGTTTTATATACATCAATGCCTGTCTTTGAAGTTAATGCCTTAAAACTCTTAATGTAATGCAGCCTCACTGGAATATCTTCTTCCACAAGCCACAGCTGGTTACTTTGAAAGTTTTAGAGCAGGCTCCTCTCACATGCACAGGGTGTAGGACTACCTTATTCTTATGCCTTTCCCTAAGTATCCATCTTTGGTCTCTATTCACAGTAGCATAAATAGCAAGGTGAGTTCTTTACATGCTTCTGTTCAGGCTGACTGTTTCAGAGTTGAGTCTGCTCTGGGACTGCACATTCAGTGACTATGGGGTAGTGTAAGAGACAAGTTATCAGGCTAGACTGGCCTTTGGTCTGGCCCAGAACAGTTTTTGTATCTTCTATCTCTGTTCTCTCTGTTGGGTGAACTTTGCAAAATATCTTGTAGGTCAGCCAAAGGCTGGCCAAAGGTGTAGCTAAACAACAGAAATGTTTCATTTCAAGACCCATCTCAAGGAACCTTTTCTTTGTAGTCACCAGACATTTTGCTTCTTTCTTTCCATTAGTATGGCTGTAGTCTTTCCAGCTGGCTTTCCCAGATATGAAAGGCTTATCCAGAGGGTAGATTGTACCTGTGACAAATAAAGATCCACTGTCTGTTTTTATTCACCTCACCGATTGTATTGCTGGAGTTCTTACATTCTATGGACTGAAAATTAAACAAATACTGAATTGAGACCACTGATAATAAAAAATTATCTCACAAAGACAGGAGGTGAGGATATGTGTACTTGAATAAGTGATTAGCAAAAAGACCCCTGATATCAGCCCAAAGAGACATTTAACTTGTAGGCAGTTTGAGTTTTATGTATTTTTGCTTAGTATAGTCCTGTGTTTGCTGAAAATGTGGAAAGTGAAGATGAAGAAGAATGTAAAGATCAGTTAGTGAAAACTTACCCATGTTGTTTTCTTTTAGATTTAGAGGGGTAAAATAATGTGCCAAAGTAGCTGAAGAGATATTTCTACCTAATTTACAAAATGACAGTCTGATATAAAAATTCCTTTATTATAGTATCTACTTCTTTCTGTTTTGGAATAACCCTCAAGAGTGCAGTGAGTTCAGAACTGACATAAACTTAGCTAGATGTCAATGTTATTTGGATATTTCATATTCCGACACTCTGAGAGTACAAGGTTGTGATGGCTCAAAAAGTTGAATCTGGAACATTGCTGAATGCTTTTATGCATGTAAAAATATGTGGGGAGGTGTCAGCCAGAGCACACAAATGCATGGAATCCATTGCCATTGATTAAAGTTATGTTGAAATAGTGTGTTTGAGTGTTTTTCCACCATCACACTAAGCTTTTCTTATGTTTAAATGGGGCTTCCAGTTTTTCACTGTGTGCTCATTGCCTTCTGTGTTACCAGATGCCACTGAGAAGAATCTGGTTCTGCCTTCTTTCCCCTTTCTGAATAGGTATTTTTGCACATTTGTAAGATTCTCCTTGCACCTTCTTTTCTCCAGGTTAAACAATTCCACCTCTCTCAACCTCTCCTTGCATGATAGGTGCTTCAGACCCTAAATCGTCTTTGTGGCTCTTGTGCTGAGCTTGCTACACTGTGTTCATGTCTCTTGTTCTGGGAAGCTCAGTCCTGGATGCAGCACTCCAGGTGAGATCTCACCAGTGCTAAGCAGAATGGAAGGAACACCTTCCTCAAACCTGCTGGCAATGCTCTTCCTCATCCAGTCCTGGAGGCTATTTGCCTTCTTTGCCACAAGGGCACATTGCTGGCTCATGTTCAACCAATATGCCTAGATCCCTTTCTTCATAGCATCTTCCAGCTAATCAGCCCCAGCTTGCAGTGGTGTGTGGGGTTATTTCACCCTTGATGCAGGATTTGGCATTTTGCTCTGTTAATTTTCTTGACCTATTGACCAGTGTCCTTCTGATGGCAGCACAAATCTCTGGTGTGTAAATCACTCCTCCCAATTTTGTACTATCTGCAAAATTGCAGAGGGTGCACCCTGTCCCATTATCCAGACCATTAATGAAGATGTAAAATACTACTGGCCCCAGTATCAACCCGTGATGTACACTATTAGTGATTGGCCTCCAGCTGGGCTTTGGACCATTGATCACAACCCTTTGAACCCCTTGACAGTTCTGCAGGTTTTCACACCACCTTACAACCCATTTATCCAGCCCATGCTTCATCACCTTCTGAGGAATTTGACAGAGCTAGCTAACAATTCCCAAGTATGAGTAAGAAATTGAATCTGTGTTCTTTTAAGACATATAACATTTTTATTAGTTAGACAGTAGAGAAGTGTTTTTGTGGAATTTGTTTGATTTTCAGTTAACAGAGAAATTCACAACTCCTGCTTTGTTATTTTTGCATCGCTGAGAACAGTGTCAGGTTAATTTTGTTATAAAGAGTGAATTGATGACTATTCACTGCATAGATGATTCAGCAAAAGTGTGAATTCAGTTATATAAATTATTTAGTTATATGTATTGATTGTACCTAGGCCATCTCTAGAAAGCTTTGTGAACAATATTAGTAAAATCAATTGTGTGAGGATTTCCCTCAACTTTTAAAATAGTTTCATTTTCAACAATTTAATTTTCCTTTTTGCCAGGTCAGATCATGAGTGAGCTCATGGGAGTGAACTCAAATTACTGTATCACTTGGAGGGCAGAGAGTTTTGTATGAGATCTCTGTGCAGAATAACAGCAGAAACTGAATTAGAGCCCTTTCTGAGAGCACTTGTTTGATATCCTAATCTCTTGTGTGGGGGGAATCAAGAGCTGTTTCTAGGACTCATCTAATTGAGCCACAGCTAGATCTCAAAGAACCAGCTCCTCCAAACTGTGTGATGTCTCCACACACTTTGGGGCTTTTCACATGAATTTTTTACTGTCACAAAGATTGCTGCTTGCTATTTTAAAATGTTACTTCTGGTTCTCAAACTTGGACTGAGAATCTGTTCCTGTTCAGGTGTTGGATAATATGATTAAAACACTTTTGTCCCCAAATGGAAAAGAAAGGTTAAAACCTTTCAAAGTACTTCTTCCAGGAGGCTGATGCAGTGCAGTTGGCTTTGAGATAAGCTTCATGCTAAGAGATTCTAGTTTTGGAAAAGGACTGCCTTGAATACTGCAACTCTGGAGAGACTCTGTTTTTAAGACCAATGTGATTTCAGGCATTAGTCCCTGTCAGATACAGTGAGAGAACACAGTGGACCTGATCTGTGAAAACCTGCAGTTAGCAGCTGTATTGTGAGCTGTGCCAACAGGCTGAGGTGCACAAGCAGGAGGAATCCAGAAGCAGTGCTGCTGTTCCAGCTGCCACCAGGTGCTGCTCTGCAGGTAGGCATTCCTGCTCTCTTCCTCTCACCTGGCTGGGTAGAGCAACCAGCAATTAGACTAGTGCTTGCAGTACTCAAGGCTAGACAAGGCTCCACATGTCTTGTAGGTCAGTACAGTTTTTCCCAGGGATAATTCCATGTTTCCCACTAAGCAGAACTCAGCTTGGTAACCCTTCAGTAAGCACTGACCTGAGCACCTGTTCAACCCACTGGTTTAAGTGCCTCTAACCAGCTTTCCTTCTACTACATGTCTTAGCTTCCTCTATAGGTATGTGGGGCCTGCCTATGTACACAATGCTTGGTACTAATGGAGAAGGCAATGAAAAAGTTATTGGAAGTGCTTAAATGGATGCTGATCTATTCTTGTGATTGCCTCACCCCTCTGTAAAATCAGACAAATGCTGAGAGTAGCCCTGGATTACTGATATAATATAAAATCTGAAATGCACTTGCCTTTCCAGTGCATTTTGGTTGGTTTTGAAACCCCTTTCTAGCGGAAGATTCCCTGCTCAGGGCAGGCAGGGTGGACTAGATGATTTTAAGGTGCCTTCCAACCCCAACCATTCTATGAGTCCATTAAACTGTTGTGAGCCGGTTGACTAAAAGATCTCATTGGAAATAGGGAGTTTGAAGTGAAATAGTCCCACAAAGCAAATATGGAATTTCTTGGAAAGAAATTTATTCCAAAACTGCATTATTTTTGGCTGGAGAATGGTAGCAAGATTAGATGTGTTACAAAACACATGTAAGGAAGTCATTGTATATAGGTTCCAGATCAAAACTATTCACATGGATTATTAAGTGGGTTGTTTTACTTGAATAAAACCGGGGAACAAAGGACTGGGGTGAGCTATCAAATGTTTGGAGACAGTTCACTAAGGTGGAATTTATCTTCATGTTTGCTTGATATTGTTTATTTTCTCTTCTGCGAGAAAATTTTAGTGTAGTCCTGTGAATAGGGGCCATGAGACTCCTATTAATTGACTTCTGCAAGTTTTTATTCCTTTATGAATTACATTATAAGCCCACTTTATTTTCAAAACTATTTTCATTACAGTTGTGACTGTTTTCATTATGGGAAGCAGAGGATTAAGGGAAAGTGGTGAGATTATAACTGACAGGTCTGAAGCCAAAGAGGGAATTGTTACTAGGAAACTACTGGTATTGAAGGTTTCTACCACTTCTGACCACTTGTGATCAGGAATTGGTTTGGGAGAAATTACAGAGAGGGCAATACTGAAGAAAATAAGGGAATTTGGGAAGATTAACAGGTTTCTTGTCAAAGAAGAGCTGAGAAATATGCAGCCTCAACTTTCTAGTCCTCCATACTAAAGAAAAAAAGAAAAAAAAATAGTATTTTTCCAGAAAAAAAACCCAAACGTTAGCAGATGTATCCTGATTCTGCCATCAGTATCAAACTTTTCTTTGTGTATCAGTTTCTTCTTTGCAAAATGAGGATAAGGGTATTGGGCAGCCTTTGTAAAGTGATTTGAGATCTGTACCAGTAAGTGCGGGCTAACACAGCACTACTCTCCTTTGGTGCTGGATGCTCACCATGATGCAGGTATAACAAGTTGCTGGCTAAATGGTCATAGGAGCATATGACACAGTGACATTTCTGATTTTGCATACATTCACATGATTTGTTCTATTTCCTTTTATATTTTTCCCATGGGAGAAAATCAGGCAATTGCTTTTTCCAGTGCTGAGGTATAAGCTACAAAACTGATTCTGATGAAAAAATAGACTATGATATCTTCATGATTGATCAAAGCAGGTGATTTTGAACTTGGTTTTAATCTATTATTTAAACAATATGCTAAATAAAAAAAAAAACCACTTGAATAGCTTCACATTTTTTACCTTTAGAGTTTTTAGTGTTTGTTTTTTTTTTTTTTTTTTTAATTTATATTCACTGTAAACAAGTAAATGTGTAGCTTTTACTCTGACTTTCACAGGCCTGTTGACATCACTTCTTGAGTCACTGCACATAGGAGTACAGTTCACATGGTACCATCTAACATCTCTGCTTTTTCCCAGAAGTGTCAGATCTCCTGTGTTTATGTTGTAAAGCCCTCTTCTGTGTGAGTGTGAATGGATTCCACAGGTATTTATGGATAGGGGGTAGAAATGGACACCAGAAGAGACTGAGTCAAAGAGGGCAAAAGAGAGTGCTAAGAGGTCATGTCTGAAAGTCTCTCAAAACCTGATTAGCTCCAAAGTCAGTAATGCTGTTGAATCCACAAGCATGGATATATTAGCATGTGAGGCAGTCAAATTTGTTGAGGGCCACCAGTCCTCCAGGAAACACCAGGATCAGTAGTGGGACACCTAACTCACATGGCATCTGAGGCAGTGGTGGCTGCTCTCTGTAGAAAGCAACTACAGGTTCAGTACCAGCTGAGACAAGGGACCACTTGAAACACTTTCTGAACCTCTGCTAGCCCTTGTTGTGTCAGTACAATTTTCTGCTTCTGATGGAATGGCTGTTGTTGGCCTCCCAGCTGTTGCCCCAGCCTGGGAACTACCAGTTAATGTGTTGTGAGCTTTGTGAAGGGAATGTATTGCATGTAGTTATCTGTTATAGAAATTAACAGCTTGATTTTATTATTAACAACAGCTTTATAGATATAAAAGAAGTGTCTTTGTAAATATGGGTTGTAATGTTTGTCTTGCTTCAACTTGATATCTTCAACACATGCACTGAGTAATCCAGGCAAACAGATAAATCTGCCTAAGTTCCTCAATGATTTCTGGCAGGTAATGGGATCAGAACAAACCTGGTGGACCAGTCAGGGTACTTCAGCTGACACATACAGGTCTGTATGTCATGGACGGGGCCTTCCTGTAATTCTGTTCCTATGCATTTGTAACATTAATTATACAGACTTATCTAGACTTGTCAGGTTATTTTTCTGGGTGCCACATTTCTTAGGTACTGAGATGTGGGCGTGTTGGGGTTTTTTTGGCAAGCTGGATTTTGGATAAAAACTATAATTTATTAATTAAAAGTTGTCAATAAGGCATTAAATTTTTATTAAAGTGTCTGGAATATGTTAGGCACATTCACTAACTTAAAAATATTGAAATATAGGCATTTTATTACTATTTGGACATTTCATTATTAGATATCTAAATACTGAAGAGCAGAAGCAGCAGTGGCATGCTGGAGGACAGAAAAATTTATATGAAAGAAGGAAGGACATCAACAGGAGAAAATAGTGTTGGAATATATGGGGGAACAGACTGGAAGGGCTAGGCCTTGGTTTGCCATGTTTTGGAAGTGGTAGATGCCACCCTCTTCTCTCTGGCTCTTAGACATGACTGGAAACAGGAATATTAGTTTCCTTCTTTCTCAATTCCCAGGTGAATTTCAACTTTCATTGAGTTAATGCATCTGATGAAAATTGTCTCTTTTCACTTTCTAGCTAGCAATGGCAAAACTAATTAAGGCATAATTTTTTGTACAATGAGAGCTGGAAGTGCTGGAACAATGAAAACACAAGGTTTTGTTCTGTGGCGAGGACTGGAAATATGCTTGTCACGAATCACTATGTTTTATAGAAATGAAAGACTATTATGTAAATTTGTATTTGTCAGAGCTGCAAAATGGAGACTAAGTACCAGCTATGCTGCCAGTGTTATACAGACCTTTGATTATGAAAGGCTGAGTTCTGTAGAGCACACCAGTGCACAAGAGACAGGCTGGTTGGAGAAAAAAAACTTAAGACTTTTATTCCCTGCAAAGGCAGTTCATTCAAAGAGGTGTTCAGACTGCTGGGAATATCTATTTCACCCTAGGCATGCTTTTACTGTGTGCTTCACATAGGGCATAGTTTTAGCAGTCCCCTGAAAATTTTAAATCTGCATGAAACATAGCACAAGCTTGCAATGACAGTAGGATGGCTTTCAGGAGATCAAAGAGCAGCTTTTAATATTCAAATGCTGTGACTGCCTATCCATAAAAAAATCTTGTAAAATCATTAACCTTAAATTTTAATGGAAAAAGCAAAACCTGTTAGTTCTTCAGACCCTTACAGCAAGATTTCAATTGACTTTGAGGCAAGGATTTTGCTCAGTAATAAAACTATTAACTGATACAGTTGCTACAGTAATTACTTGTTTGTGTTTTGCTGAAAGGTGATCTAGCAAAGTGGAACATATCTCTCTACAATTCTCAGTACAATGCCTATAAAGAGCTATCTATAGGTAAACAAAATTTAAAGAAAAAAAATGCTATTTTATTCACTAAAGATTTAATTTCCCTTTTACTATTACAGCACAAATGTAAGCACCTTACAATTAATTAAAATATTAATGATTTGCAAATCTGTGTAAGAGAGGAAAAGCTAACTTTTTATTAGCTATATCTCACTTATTCATTTCACCGTCATGTGAATTAATCCAACACTAGGCACCAAAGCATCAAATGTAATATGAACTACTGGGGGATGTTATTTGCCTCATATTTCTCACCTATTGTAATCTTAAATTAAAAAACCTAATAGAATCCAGCTCACAAGACAACCTTTCACTGACAAAAAAGTCAGTGTAAATTCAGGATCTTCCCCTTGATTGAACAAGTCACTGTAGAAAACTGAGTAGGAACAAAATTTGCTGCAGAGCTCATAGTAAGGAAATGCTTTCCTAGATGAATAATTCCAGTGTTCATCAGCTCAAAGATGTGTGTGGCAGATGTGTGAGGAGAGAAACAAGGTGTCTGAGTACACAAGGTTCACCTCAGAAAGGGAATTCTCAGACCACGATGGGTTGTGTTATCTTCATGACAGCTACAGCTGATCCTTCTCCTGGCCCTTCCTTGAAAATGCTTCCTCATTGAAAAAAAATTATCAAGTGCATACAAAGTAAAGAAAAAGGGTAACACTCTAAATTTCTTTTATTAGCTGATTTTAAATCTTCATAGTCTATTTGAGATGTAAAGGTCTAAAATATCGCACTCATTAGAAGTGTTTTTCCAACATTTGTAACTGAATTCAAGTTCTTAATCTTCCAGGATAAAAGTTTGAGTGTGCTATTACAATAAATACAGGGTGAGCACAAGAAGAAGAGAACTATCGACACCAACATCACAGATTTGCTCACTTACCTTTGTTCCAGACCAAGCATCATCCCCAGAGAAATAATTTCTCTATTATCTTCTTTTACAAATTAAATCCATATAAAGTATTCTCTGTTGATGCTCTTACTCTATCAACTTTTCATTTGTAAGTTTGTGGTCCCCAAGACAGATCAGAATATTGGTGCTGCGCATGTCCTTGTGACTCAAAAGACCTTTAGCTCTGTGGGGTTTAACCTGTTTTACTTAAGGGAGGCATGGCTGCAATTGTGTACCAGGTTTTTCCTGTATTTTTCCCACATGATTGTGTTCTGAGACTAAATACAGCTAAATACATGATGAGCTATGAAGGATGGAAATTTGGTGACTAATGACTTTTAATTCCTTCTGCTGTTGTGTGGGTCTGTAAAAAAGAGAAAATCTTAGCAGAGCATGTTGTTTAGTAGCAAGGTGAAGTTTGGATAGGGTGATAGGGCCCTTCCAAGTCTTGTGGTACCTGTCTGTCTGAGTTAAATGACACCTAACCTTGGTCAGGCCTGGAAGGACACTTTTTGTTCAAAAAAAGAAAAAAATGTACATGGTGATAAGACCATTTCCTTTCTCACAGCGTCTCCTTTAATGTCAGGCCTGAAATATGAAGTCATTAGGGGATATTAAAACAGTGCTGACAAACTAATTAACAAAAGACATTACGCCGGATGGGCTCAATTTATCCTTTTTAATGGTTCTTATAAATGGGTGCCGCCAATTAAAATTAATAAAGATTTACCAGCGATTGCCC
>WEIU01025067.1:14619-32130 GCA_013389925.1 Aegithalos caudatus
GTTTTTACACATGGATCTACATGTGAAAATCCCTGTGTTTATGGGATATAAGCTAGAAATTGCCACCACACCAACATCGTTTCAATCTGTGCCTGCTTGCTCTTTTACAGCCAGTGCTCATGCAGTTTACAAAATAGAAAGGGACACAGATCTTTTTCAGAAGTTATCCTTAATGATGATTATCTTTTTGGGGATAGGGGAGCTGAATAGGGAGTTTACCCATATAAATGCAATCTGTGTCCCTTCCTAAAGTTCTTTGCTCTTTTTTTTTTTTTTTTTTTTTTTTTTTTTTTTTTTTCTCTTTTTTATGTTTNNNNTTTTTTCCCAGTATTGACAGAGTTAGAAAGGACACCAAAACAAGGGCCAATACCAGCAGAAAGGATTGTGGGGAAGAATCTTACCCATTTCTCAATTCAGCCTTATAGTTTAACAGAATTGACAACTGGAACAGCTGAGAAACCTTACAAATTTGTATGTAAGATACTACAATTGCATTAAGACGTGAACAATTAATCATTTATAGCAGCCTGAAATTAGTAATTAGAGGGAAGTTTACCAGGCTGATTTGAATACCATGTGACGTTTGGTCTATGATCTATTCCATATTAGAGCAACTTCAGAATTTTTAAAAATACCAAGTAATTTTTCTCTTTTTGGCCTGTGCTGAAGTAATTCCTTCCCTCAATATTTGTGGTTGTAACTTGACTAGTGATCTTGGGTAAATATAGCTTCCACCTCCAACTGAGGAGACTGAGTGACGACTGAGAACAGTTTTCTACCAAAACATCAAAATCAAAATTCTTGTTTGAGTTTTTGTAGAAAGTGGAAATGAGTTTGGATAATACTCTAATCCCAAGATGTTATCCTCCCCTTGAAAGAATGCTTTAAAAAGTTGACAAACTATTTCTCCTTGCCCAGATGTGATTCACACTTCAAATCTTACACTTCCCATGATTCATACTTCAAGGAGTTATCCTCATTATTGCTATTACTGTTATGTAATATTTCCTATCCTTTGGGGAAAGTGCAACTAAAAATAAGGATTTGTTTGCAAACAAAGAGTATGTAGGCAAAGACTTTCTGAGGATGCGAGCTTCTTTTCAAGCCAGACAGGAGAAGGTTTGGGTGTTACCTCTCGGCTATCAATGCACGGCTGAAGCCAGGTCATCCCTGCCTTTTGTAAGGCTGTGTCATTTGTTTGTGACATGCTAAAATTCACCTCTGTCAGAGGAAGAGGATTTCTGTATTTGGGAGATGTACTCTGAGCACACTAGGCAATCAGCATGACTGGACTGTTAAAACAGAGAAATAGATGTATATAATTTCTGAGAGAGGAGTGGGAGACTGAACAGCTGAAAATGAGAGGGTGGACTGTGAAGAGACAAACTGTGTCAGAGGAGAAGGAGCATCATAGTGTGGAGGGAAGGATAAATATATGGAAGTGAGAAACAGGGTTTGGCCCTGGGCGTGGCATTTGGGTGTACGTGATAGACTGGGTGAAAACAGAATTTGGCAGGGCTTTCTGGACCACATATTTTTTCTCTACTCAGCATGCTTGGAGCAAGAGTGAGCAGCACTGCTCCCTACAGTATCTCAGTTACTGTATCTACTACCCTGCTGACCTAAGATCCTTTTGAAATAATAAGCCTAAACTTTTCCCTCCTATATTCATATAACTGAGCAACTTAACTTGAATCTTCAAAAATAAGAACTTCCAAAAATATCTGTCTGGGTAGAGAAGATTAAACCATATTGAAATAAATGCAATAAATATTCCCATGCTGTGGGAACTCTAGATGCTGAGAATTTTGGACTCTCTATGCTGATAGGCACAGAACTTCAGAAAAGCAATGCGTTTGACCTGAGGCCTTAAAACAGGCTTCCAAAAATGAGTGATAGTACTGCGATCATGGGGATGTAGTTTGGATGGTATTGTGTGATCTCATAGGGTGAAAAACTTAGATTTTAAATTACACATTTTCATGTATGGTGGCATATGGGAGCCAAGATGGAGAATTCTGGGTGTGGGCTAGTTGTCTTTTTTGCACCTTCTTCCTCCTTCTACACAAATCTGGGTGGTTTTCAGTAATTGAGTAAAAGAGATTCGCATTGTGCGTTTCGGATGATCACAATTGGACTAGAAACATAACTAATATAGACTTATTGGATAATTGGACTTAAGTAACCTTGAATAGTCACCATCTTGGCTCACTTTTTCAACTTGTTAGAGAGAACTCACATCTCCTGAGTTTATAATAAGGATAATAATCTTCAGAGTGAGACTTCAAAAACAACATTTCCTGTGTTTTATTCACCCTTACCTTGAAGCAAGATAGAACCCAGAATTCCAACACCATGCTTACCTCTCATTTCCACCTCAGGTTGCCTCACAAGAAGCCTTGTCTCAAAGACTGGGCTCCCCTGCCTGTGGACCCACTCCATGTATCAGATGAAGATGCTGAGCTTGATCTGCCATCCCACAAAGCTGGGATGCATCTACAACAGGGTGACATAGGAAAACAAAGACCAGAGTTTCTACTCCTTAAAAGTGCCTGAGGTAGGATATTTTGTGGTGAATATTGACAGCTTCTCTGGTTAAAGCCTCCTCCTTGCCAGAAGAACTCTAAAACAGATAGTGTTCCTTTCTCTTGCACAGACTTCCAAGACTCAGGGTGGTGAAAAGCAGGTCCAGGAGAAAGCAATCTGAGAGTGGAAAATGGAGATATCAGCAAAATGGATAAAACAGACCATGAAGTACAAGGGTGTGGTCATAATGGTCTGAGAAAAACAAAACTCTACAGCCAGCTGTGCAAGTGCGGAAGAAGCACTGGAATGTTGTGAGTGGTCCACACAGAAAAAGAAAGCAAATGGTATATGAGTGTGACAAACCAGCTGTCAAACATGGTGGTGAACACAACTTTGTCAATGGATTCTGACATGACAAGGGATTCATGGTATGGAAAAGGCAGATGATGAGGCAGGAAGCTCTCTTTGCAGGAAGTAGTGAAAGATAGTGGACAAAAAGTCTCAAACATACTTCTTTTAAAATGCAAGTACAGCATCCCTGCATAGCCCCATGCAAGGTCTGGGAATACACACATTCCAGGCATCTGAAAATTCAGTCATAATCTTCAGTCTACTGTAACAAAATATGGCTATTAAGCACCTATCTAGGGTAAAACAGGATATGAAATTATGATGCAGTTGTTGTTATAGTAACTGCATACTTATGCAGTGTTTCCATTTAACAAACATGAGATAAATTATTCTTCTTTCAAGAAAAGGAGGAGACAATTACTAAATCTTTCAGAGATGAGCTGTACATTTGCACTGAGTTTAGATGAGATCTAAGGTATAGAAGTTTTACATCGGTATTTCCACATCACAATTTAAATAAATTCCCTGAATAAAATTATACAGTAATGGGCAGCACAGTTGCAAGTCATATGGCATGCCCTTGCTCTGTCTAATTTCATCAGGATGTTTACTTCTATTTCCTGATTCATCCTATGAATAGTCTTTCTCCCCTTGAAGACCAATGATGAAATTAAAAATGGTGTCCCCAAGATGAGCACAAAAATATCAGTTCCCAGTTTCATTTGCAACACTTGAAAAGAATATCCAGAATTCAGAATGTTCCACCTGACAACCAAAATTTTGTCATTACTATCTTGTTTAGCATTGAATAACATACACATAAGCATACACACTAACATAAAAAGGAGGGTTGCATACAAAACTGATGACAAGAAAAGGTATAAAAAATTATTTTAAATTATATTTAGGAAATGTGAACTTCCCTATGAAGAAAAATGTTAATGCTCATTTACGGAGCCATCCTGTTTTAGTGATGGTGGATACAGAACTCAAAAGCATGAAATAAAAATAACAAATAAAATAAACAATGAAAAATATTTTTTCAGCATCATCATTGAAGAGAATGACATGTCTGTGTCACAAAGGGATGAATACCAGGTTCATAATTTATCCAAAAAAACCCCACATAAACTCTGCATACTTGGATTAATTGCATCTGGGAACATTTCAGTGGACAACTTAAAAAAAAATAGTCACTCTTCAGAAAAAAATAGTTTTGGGTAAACCTGGATTTCTGAAGATGTGTTGCTGTGGTACTGATATTCAAAAAGGAAGAGCTAAAAAGTCCTAGTGATTATAAGCCAGTTACCAAGACATTAAACTCAGACAATATAATGAAAAAGTCAATATGATTTTCCATTAATAGAGAATCAGAGAAAGGGACTCTAATTCATGCCAGTCAATGTGGTTTTATGGAAAATAGGTTTTGTCAAATAGTTTAGATTTCATTATTTCATAAGACTACAAATGTGGTTGATAAAGGTAGCTCCTTACATGTAATACATGCACATTTTGTGTGGCATTTGACTCGCATCTGATGAGGAGGTGCTTTAAAAAATTACAAGAATCTATAAATTTCATATTAAATGGGTTCTGAGTTTGCTAATGACAAACTTTTAAGTGTTTGCTAATGGAAAGCAATCATTGGATACACTAACAATCAATATACCTATTTCCTGTTCACTGTTTGAAAAAGGAATTGCTACAGGAAAAAGAAAAAATTCTAGAAAAGATGATACGACACATGAAGAGGGAAGGCCTTCTTGCTCTCCTCAACTCCCTGCTAAGAGGTTGCAGTGAGGTGGGGATGGGTTCCTTCTTCCAGATATCAAAGGATAGAATGAGGGGAAATTGCTTCAAATTGTGTGAGGGAAGGGGTAGACTGAATTAGAGAGAAAATTTCTTTACCTTTGGGGTATCTAGGAATTGAGACTGGTTGGCCAGAGCAGGGGTGGAGTCACCAGGCACAGAAATATTTAAAAGATAAGTAAATCTAAACCTAGGGATGAGGTGTAGGCGTGAAATTATCTGTGCTAGTTTAATGATTGGATTATATGATGTTCAATTTTTTCTCTAACCTAAAAATTCTATGATTCTATGATTCTGTGATTCTATGATTCTATGATTCTACGATTCTATAATTCTATGCTAAGGGCCATATTATTTACCAGACTGTTCAGAGTTGGTTAATTAGTGAGCTGCATTTGCATCAGGTACTGAGGAACAGACAAAAAGAAAATTCTGTCTCTTTTTATTAAATTCTGCCTCATTTTATTTGCCACCTTGTGGGAAAATTTCAGATGATGATGAAAGTGAGCAGTAAGTAGACAAGTGGAATTTTTAGGACTGGGTGTGGCAGTATTGGAACAGGAAGTAGATTATTTCATGGAGCTCATTTGCTTGCGCCTTACAGAGGAACTTATAAACTGGTGACAAAACAATTAAAGAACAAACTGCTTTGGCATCTATCAAATACACCTTGGAGTGGAAACTGTAAGAGTCTAGATGAATTTCTTTATTAAAATAAGTTTGATTGTGACATCTACAATTTGTAAGTCTGTCCAGAGACAATGGTGCATAACAGGCTTCTTTTCCACTTCGTCACAGACATAACAAGAAATCTGGCTAGGGGAAAAAACTAAACTAAAAACTGAGACTAATTTCTGTCTCGAAGGGTAACAATGGTAAGTGATCACTAATGATCAATGATGAAAGACAACATGGTTGACATAGAATGAATAGGTCATAGATAAACAGAAAGTCAGATGAAATGATCTGTAGCTAAACATTGAGGGGTTTACTTAATTTGAACTAGAATTTGTCATAGCATTCCTTTATTTAAGCATCACAAAATAGCGTGCTATAAGAAGCTCAATATACATCTTACAATCATCTTCCTGCCTGCAGCTGCATTTTATTTGTAATTATATTTTCTGACTCATACAGCAAGAAATTGTACTTCCTGTTGTTCTTTGCATACAGCTGTTTGTAGCTAGTTAAATAATATCCATAAATCCCCTTGCAAGATTTATCAAATATTACATAAAGGGAAAAATGTAGAATCAAAGGTTAATTTAATGTTACAGAGATTTTTCATGGTGATTTAGTATTAATGATGGCAGTTTATGAACCATGTTTAATTAAATTAATGTGGGAGATAAAAATCACCTTTGTGTTTAGCTTAGTTAAAATTATAGCCTATCAAGCTCAAAAGAGATCGTGAATAAACATTGTTCTGATCTCTAGTGAGGGATGTAACTAGATAACAATGAGGGTACATTCTATAGAGTCTATAATCAGATTAAACTTCAGCTTAAAAGAGTTGTGACTTTTCTGAAATGTCTTTTATTGAAAGAACTACAGAGAATTGTGTCAGCTGCATATCTGGTCTATTTGTTGCTGTGTGGGATTTGGCAAACAGGTAACCTTTACACACGTTTCACACAAAGATGGTGCTCAGGCCCTTGTAACAGCAAGATCCCTTAGTTCCCTGCGAGAAATGCTAAAAATGCTTCTGAGATTGTGTCTCCTGCTGCTCCAGTTAACATTGGAGTGGTTGCTTCATAGTTACATTTGGAAGTTGGTCTTACAGGGACAGTGATTTAAATAATGGTTTTAGCACTGCATGACACATTTTTGTAGAGTTGCATCATTCCAGGGTCACTGTACAGAAAAACACTGCAATAACATGGAGTGGTAAATAACCAGAATAAAAAAGGTTTAACTGAAAAGAAAGACTAAGGATATGCTTTCTTTGTCTTTTATCTACCTGGTCAACAAAGAAGGAGTTACCATTAAGAGATGCATTCTGTGAAATTGCATCACCATTTTGTATTTCATAGAATCATAGAGTGTCCTGAGTTGGAAGGGACCCACAGAGATCACCGAGTCCAGCTCCTGGACATGCACAGACACCCCAACAATCCTACCCTGTGCATCCCTGGGGGTGGTGTCCAAATGCTCCTGGAACTCTGGCAGCCTCAGAGCCCTGCCATTCGCTGGGGAGCCTGGGCAGTGCCCAGCACCCTCTGGAGAAAGGCCTTTCCCTGACATCCTGCCTAACCTTCCCCTAACCCAGCTCTATCCGTTCCCTCATATACACAGGAAAGGTATCCATCTGTTACCATGGAGCTGTGCTGCTGTTTGTCTGCTCCTAACAAATCTGATATCACAATCTATTTTGATCAATTCTGTTTCAACTATGAATGCACTGTAAGGAATACAAACTGCATGTACAGAAAGATGTCTGCTTAGTGATATCAGAAACTTGATCTGCTCTGATCCCTAGACTCCCATTTGTTCCTGAGCTCCAGCCTGTACCATTTCGTATCTCTTTTTGCAGCTCAGTACATTTGTATTTCCATATGGCTACTTAAAGGCTCTTCCCTGTCAATTTCCTTTCAGATCTCACTTTAAGCATGAAAAAGAATTTAAACAGAAAATGAAGGATGAAGAATAACTGAAATTGTGAGAAACAGGCATTGTAGTCAGTATTAGATTAATTTCTACAATAAGATTATTGCTGTTTAATTCCAAAACAAGCAGCTTAGAGCCTTAAGTCTATGGAGTTTGTCCAAATTTTTAATTATTTTTTAAACTTTTCATTTTATAGCCATAAAAAGAAATAAATATAAGGATTAAAAAATAAATTATCTATTATATGTAATTATATCTTCATACATTTATAGGTTGCTACAGTCTAGTGCAATTTATTAAAAAGTTTTTACATTTTGGAGGTGGCAGAATTCTACTGGCACTGTTTCAGAATATTTATGCTTCAGAAAAAGATGTTGTTGCTGTGACAAATAACAATTATTAATTTAATAGGGGCTTAGTTAATTTGCTTGAAGTCCTTGGACAATTCCTATGAAGGCTTTGCTTTTTCTTGCATTCTGACAAAATTGATGTGACTGATACTTCCCTGAACAACAAAGGTGGTATAATCTTATATTTATGCTTTGAGGCTATAGTACCGAAAGAATCAGGTACAATTTAAGTACCTGAGGGGAAAAATTACCAAAAAAAGAAACAAAAAGAATACTCCAGTAGACAGATTAAAGCACACAAATAGGTGACCTAATCACAATAGATTTGTTTTAGTTATTTAAATTCAATTGCAGTATATTGATTTTTTTTCTTAATTTTAAAGCAGCTGAAAATTCTCTGTTCATCTCTTCTGCTGGCTATGCTTTCTCCACAGACAGATAAGTAAAGAATACGGTGGGTTTGTTGGGGGTTTTTGGTGTCCTATTTACTAGTGTAAATATGTAGTCTGGGAGACTATATAATACCTTCTGGAAATAAAATTTGTATGTATGTTAAAGAATGCAGGTGATTTGCAGCTCCTCATAAATTCGTTCCCATCCTGCTTGCCTTGCAGTGCACATGGCACCATGGAAAATTTCTCTTCCAGCAAGACATTCCCAAGAGCTCCATGGTGAAGAGAGCATCCATCTGTCCTGTCAGACAGGGATGTCACTACTCAACAAGGCTGAAAGAACAGAAGTCAGAGCTCAAGGGGAGTAACCATGCCACAATTCCATAGGTATCAACACCTGTCATGCTAATTTTGGTGGGGGTCTTTCCAATGAATGTTTTGAGGATGAGAATGGGGAGAGTTTTTTGCCCAACACCAGAAATACTGATGCTTCCTGGAAGTCCATGGACTCTGCTGGCTCCAGGACTTCATTTGGCCGTATTTCATACAATCATACAACAACTATGTGTGTTGGGAAAGATGTCTAAGATCACTGAGCCAGGAGACCTCATAAACTGTTCCACTTTCCCCTTCAACAGTAACTATGCTCTCTTTAATCTTCAAATATATGTATATGTGTATATATATATGCATGCATGTATAGAGTGGAAAGTGATCATCTCTTCAATGAAATCTGTTATGTTTCCATTAGAAAAACAGAGAAACAAGAGAAAAAGGTTGAAATAATGGATCACAATTTCACCACATTCTATGAACACAATCCTTCATGTACCTGAAGAGAGCCTACAAGAAGGATGGAGAGACTATTTCCAAAGGCATGCAGAGACAGGAGAAGGGGGAATGGTTTCAAGCTGAAAGAGAAGCATTTAGATTGGATATTAAGAAAAAAATCTTCCCTATGAGGGTGGGGAGGCCCCGGCATAGGTTGCCCAAAGCAGCTCTGGCAGTCCAACCCCTGGAAGTACCCTAGGCCCGGCTGGATGGGAGTCTGAGCAACTTGGGATAGTGGAAGGTGTCACTGACCACAGTAGGGGAGTTGGAACTGGATCATCTTGGAGGTCAGTTCCACCCAAGGTCATTCCAAGATTTTATGAAACTTTAGCTCCCAGCACAACAGTCATTAGCCTAACTGCTGCTAGGCTCTGTGGATATTTCCAGAAATACACTTTCTACAAAACAAGACAAGTATTAGTGGAGAGATTGTTAGGATTCTCATTAAAAGAGGAATTTAAAAACTTTTATAGCTATGCTAATTTCTTGACACATTTCTTACAACCACATTTAACCTTCCAGAGATGATCTAACTGGTAATATTATTGAGACGAACCATCAGTCTGAATAAATGGGGAAGGTGGTATTCTATCACCTTTTGGGTTATCAGCCTAATATATAAACTGACTAAAGTCTGTACATTCTGACTCAGATACTTAGCAGTATCATGAGATATTGAAAGTAAATTTTTTTATGAGTCATTCTGCTTCTGCCTTTTCCAGTACTGGCTATGCTCTGCATAAGAGTTTGTATAAGCTTAAAACCCGTAAATGTCACTTCCGAGTTTAGCCTAGAATGATTGTATCCTCAGACAAAGATGATAATTTAGGACAGTGAGTGAAAAATTAACTAAAAATAGGTTATCAGACTTCTGATGATGTACTTTCTGTTCCCTCTTCTTACTTATTTGACATTTTTCTCCCATGGATTCTTCATAAATAATTCTCTGTCTTTGAAATTTTTGTGAGAGGTGAATATAACTGGAGACAGTTTTCATGGGAAGGACTAAGTGTCATTATATTGATTTGGTCAGTAGTCCTTGGTATGTTGGTGCATAAACCAGTAGTATTGATGAAAAGAGTCTGGACAAACTCGAGCAAAGATACCCAATATAATGCAATTTTTAGCTTTGAAAATATTTAAGGAGAGACCAGAAACTGAGTGCACATAGCTGCTCTTCTCATAGTTGTAAATTCCAATGGAATTCAGTCAGCTGTGGTCACTGAAGCAGTAGAAAAGAGGCTGCCCCATTGCTGAGCCGCTCCCTCCAGAGAAAAATGTAAGAGGCAGAGACATATCCCTCAGGGATCAAAATGTTCTTTTTTGCCTCTTCCCTCACTCCAGCTCTTCTCTGCATTAAACTGAAAGCTTCTCAATTCTGGTACTGTAAATCTGACACATTTCATGAGTATTAGGTCCACTTACCTGAAATAAAAATCACAGTTGTTATAAAATATAGAAAAATGGAAACATTCTGAAGCTGTGCTGTACCTTAAAATCTACTGGAGTGCTTCAAGAACTGTATTTATAAGCTAAATAATAAATGTGGTCAGTTTGTGTTACACATTTTGATGGAACTGGGGCATTTCTTTGTAAGCTATTTGCCTACTAGTAGACTTGGTGCTGTCCTCTGAAAAAAAGTTCTTTCACACCCTGTTGGAAATAAAGGAAGGTGGTGGTGGTGTAGATTGCTAATAATCCCTAGAAACTATTGCAGCCTGCAACCCATACTGCAACGAACCCGTAGAAAGTGCTCCTTTATACAAGAACTCTTCTCCAATGTGATCCTGGTATAACCTGGGGTGAGGATGGTGAAGCCTTGCACAGGTGCCCAGAGCAGCTGTGGCTACCCCATCCCTGAAAGAGTCCAAGGCCAAGTTGGACAGGGCTTTGAGCAACCTGGGACGGTAGAAGGTGTCCCTGCCCATGGCAGGGTGGGGTAGAAATGAGATGGTCTTTGAGGTCCCTTCCAACCCAAACGAGTTTACGATTCAATGATTCTACAAACAAATGAAATTGTATTGATTCAAACTCTTCATTTGATAGAACTAAGTTTTTATTTGTTTCTCTCTTCACAATTAGAAACAGATTAGCAAAATAAATTACTTTTAAATTAAATGACAGAAGCGAACATGGGTTGCTGCCAATTTAAGAGTAGTAATATAAAAATTAATTTAAAGTATTTGATTTCTGCCTGTCTTTTCATAATCTCCAGGCCTATTGAGGTTAAATCATTCTCCTATCCTCCTTTATTTAAGGAATTTATTTAAGGAAAAAGCAAAAAAAATTTTCATTAATTTAGTATTTTTATGTACAACACTGAAAAACTGATTAAGAATAAATAAATTAGTTTATCATTCTATTTAACATGATAGTTTTATTTCAATAATTACTTCATTGAAACATTTTTAATTAGCTTGCAAATAAAAATAATTTGTCATCACATTTCATACTGAGAAAATTATTACTCTATTTTACACATACTTTTGCCTAAAAGGTGCTTGGCAGTTCAATTTGTTAAGTGTATTGCAGAGATGACTGAGGTAAGAACCAAACTTGTATTCTTAGGTATTTATTTGGATTTTATCCATATACCCAGGCTTCCTAAAGAGAAAAAATGCTTCTTCTGGGTCAAACCTGGTGCTCCTCTAAACCATTAAGTTCTCTGAGGGTGGCCCTTGTAACCTGGTTGCAACTGCAAATGTACTTCTCTGCTCCACCAGTAAAATCCCTTAGGTTCATCTCCAATTGAAGCAAGTGGTTTGAATATGATAAATACAATTTTAAAACATTGAAAAAACAGTTTTGAATTAGATTTAAAGATCAATTTTTTGGTAAACATTTCCTTTTTAATGGAAATAGATTCAACACTCTAGTGTAGTGTGTAACACTAGCTTTTCTAGTATTATATGTCATGGTTCCTTTCCCATTAAACATGTACTAAGGGCATATAGCGACCTCATAGATGCTTATATTCCATATAGGTTTTGGAATTTAACATAATTGCTGATTACCATCAGTTTACACAAAAACTGTATTTAAATTTCAGGTGGGGTTTGGGTTTTTTTTAATCTCATTCCTCATATAGCTTACCATTTTAGTTTTCTAATTTGTTTTGTTTTCTCATCTTTAATAGTAAGAAAAATACATTCCCATTGAAACAGGTGATTTTATGAACCATGTACTGTGGAGGTTTAGTGGATGGTATCTCTTAATTTATTTTTCTCAGTGCTTATAGTTGATGCAGAACCTAGTAAGTTCTTTCCGTTTGGTATTGCCCAAATGTGTGAATCTACATCAATGACTATATATCAGCAATATTATCATTGTCTTTGAATTTTGTCCTTGTTAAATTCATAGGAACATGATTTTGTGGAGAAGAGAAATAAAAGACTATTTTGTCTGAAATGTTTAGTCATTAGTGTATTTCATATATAAATGCTAACAGAGATTACCACTTTGCCTGTAAAAAGGCTCATTATTTCACCATAAAGGTGTATCTGCTTTACTAATAATTAGACTTTCTGATAATAATGCTGTAAGAATCATTGATGTACACATATAAAATGAGCATCAGTGTTATTTTGTGACTTGATAATTAGTGGTGGCTAAGTTGTACTTTTTATAGAATCACAGAATAATTTATGTTGGAAAGGATCTCCAAGATCATTGAATCCAACCTGTGGCTGAGCCCCACCTTGTCACCCACACCAGAGAACTGAGTGGCTCATCCAGCTGTTCTCTGGAAACTTCCAGGGATGGCAACTCCACCCTCCCTGGGCATCTTCCAGTGTTTATCAACCCTTTCTGTGAACAAATTCCTCATGGTGCCCAATGTGAATCTCCCCTCGTGCAATGAGTGTATGTCCTCTCATCCTGTCCCTTGTTCTCTGGGGACAGAACCCAACCTCCCCTTGCTGCACCCTTTTTCAGGGAGTTGTGGAGAGTCAGAAGGTCCCCCCTTCGCCTCCTTTTCTCCAGACTGAACAACCCCAACTCTCTCATCTACTCCTCACAGGATTTACCCTCTAGAAACATCATCAATTTTATTCACTTTCTCTGGACTCAACTTTTGTGTTGTCTTGCCTCTATAAAGAAAAAGGGTGACCACATATCAGCAATACATACAGTTAAATTATTAATTTTATGACTTAGCATATAATAAGGAATTTCACTGGAAAATACCTAGCTATTTTTACTGTATCTGCCCAAGAAAACATGGGAAATGTCTTAAATATTTGCTGCATGTACATCCAAAGAGTAGTAGCAGTCAATGCCTCCAGAGTTTTGTAATTAATACTGGGGAATCTTTAAGGTTGATCTGTTTTAAATACCAGCTGATTGGCAGGAGCATCTTGTTCAGAACATGCTCAGATTACAAAAATTTGAGTTGTGAGAATTTTGCCTGTCAGCAATATTTTTTTCATTCAAGGTAATTTAATGCATGTCAAATTCCCAACTGCCTGAATGTTTAACAAAGATGATTCAGAAGGCATTTTTTACTATATGCTAGTAAATAGAATGAATCATAATCTTTAGTCTGCCATGAAAACAAGGTAAATAACTGTCTTACATCCATGACTAGACCCTCTTACCTGCTTCCTGCAGGTAGTGGCCTGTGAGTGACATCAGTAAAGGAATTAAGCACAATACACAGAGGAGGATGGTCTAGGAATGTTCCACTGATAATGTTCCAGCCTTAAGGAGGTAGGAATTTGAGATCAAAATCACAATATTTGTCTGGTTGTCTTTAAGGATTCAGTATCAATGAGAGAGAGAAAAGATGTACATTCCAGAATCACAACCAACATATACAGGAACCTGCAGAAATCCAAGAAGAAATTACAGAGACAATTGAGCCAAACTCTTCTCTTTTGAGAAAGATGGTAAAACAACATCAAACAGCTTTAAAGTGTGGCTTAGTAAGCACAAGCTGAACATGTGGAAAATTTTCCTGACTAGCAGTAGGCAGTGTGTCACTGAAATATGTTTCCCAGAGAACTTGTTGAATGATAGTCCTGATTCAGGTGGGAGGTTTGGATGACACCAGCAGGGATCCCATCAAATCAATGTTTCTGTGACTGGCTGACAATATTAAAAATGGCATTACACAGCTCAAAGAAACAACGAATCTCCAGAAGACTGACTAATAGTCAGGAGTTAATCTTGTGTGGTTACTGAAATCCCAGTCTTGCGTCATTGTTCAATCTTGACATTTGGAATTGTCCTCTTTTGCTAGAAGGGCTGTGAATGTTTGTCTTATCCTTCACTGGTGCTTCCTGTGGTTGAATAGACCTCTTTTAAAAGGAGAAAAAAATTCTTTTTTTTCCTAAGAGCACGTGAGATTGGGAAGACAGAAACTCTTCACATTGGGATCATCTTCTAGAATATGTGGGGTAAGGATGATCCGTGAGAAGGACCAGTGTCTACAAAGCAATACACTGTATAGAAAGAAATTCATGGCAAATCTGCATGTCATTGCAAGTAGGTGAACTGAGGATAAAAGTGACAGGAACTGACCTGTCCAGCAAAAGGGAGGCTGATATTCTTATTATTTGTCTTATGCAATAGGAATTTCCCTACATTTTCTTTCTGATCCATCACACTAGAACTTAGATTGAAATGTTCATAAACTTTTTGTCATTCTCTTCTTTAAGAGAGCAGACCTTCCAGATCCAATTATTTCCACCATGTCATTAAAGGTACTGCTTTATCTATGAGTAAGAGATGTTGTTTCCTGAGCTTCATCTACAGAAAGTGACAGAGTGCTGAAGGTTTGTTGCTAGTGACTGAAGGAGAGAGGAATCACAGGTGTCCTCTTGCTGAGCCCCATTTGATTAGAAAGAAAGAACAAACCATAGTTTCTTTTGTAAGTAAATGGCAAGAATATCCACATACTTTGTGGTAATAGAAGATTTATAACATTTGTACCTGAGGTAGAATAGGAAAGGCAAATAAACAGAAACTGATTTTTCTTTTTCTTCAAGAGAGATTTTGTTAAAGTTAAATTGGATTATGGAGAGGTTGAGAAAATGGGAAAATTGGGAGAGGTTGAAAAATGTGTTAAAGCAAGGTAATTTTTGTAATGAATAATATATGTTTACTCACATATTATTATGAAATTTTAGGAATAATTAAAAAATTGAAACTACATTTGGCTCATCAGTAATTTAAACATAAGAATAAAAAAAATGTAGAAAATGGAAAAGAAAATTGAGACAAATATGGAAGTATTTAATGACTGTATTGTTATAAATGAAAACAAAGCAAAACAAATTAATTGATTATTGAGTTACAAACAATATACAAAGGAGAAGTCTTCTAACAGAGAGGGAAAGAAATGTCTTATAGATGAAGACAGCAGGATGCATTATGTCATTCTTGAAAAAAGGTTCACCAAAAAGTTTCACATGTATTTAGAGAAAGCAGGTGCTGCCTGACCAACCTGGTCTCTGATGAGCAGGTGACCTGCCTGGTAGATGAGGGACAGGCTGTGGATGTGACTGCCTGGACTTCAGCAAAGCCTTTGACACCGTCTCCCACGGCATCTCCTGGAAAAGCTGCAGCCCAGGGCCTGGACTGGTTCAATCCTCTCTGGGTTGAGGACTGGTTGATGGCCCAGCCCAGAGAGTGGTGGGAATGGTGCTGCATCCAGCTGGGAGCCACTCACTGTGGTGTCCCCAGGGATCAGTGATGGGCCCAGCCCTGTCTAAAGTCTTTACTGGTGATCTGGAAGAGGGGGTCAAGTGTACTCAGAGTAAATTCATGGAGGACACCAAGCTGGGTGGGAGTGTGGATCTGCTGGAGGGCAGGAAGGCTCTGCAGAGGGATCTGGACAGGCTGGATCCATGGACTGAGTCCAGTGGTGTGAGGGGCACCAAGGAGAAGTGCTAGGTCCTGCCCTTGGCTCTCACCAGCCCCTGCAGCTCCAGCCTGGAAAAGGCCCTTTGGGAAGATCCAGGGGCTGCTGGTGCCAGTGGCTGGACAGGAGCCCAGGCGTGCCCAGGTGGGCAAGAGGCTGATGACTTCCTGACTCATTACCAAATAGCATGTCCAACAGGACCACAGCAGTGATTGAACCTCTGTAGTTGGCACTGGTGAGGCTACACCTCAAATCCTGTGCTCAGTTCTGGGACCCTCACTATTTGAGACATTGAGAATTTGTAGCTGGGGAATGATCTAGAGACTAAGTAATACAACAAGTGACTGAGGGAAATAGGAGGAGAGCCTGAAGAGAAGGAGGTTCAGGGGTGTCCTTCTGGCTCTCCATAACTCCCTGACAGCCAGGTGCAACCAGGTGGAGGTTGGGCTCTGTTCCCACACAACTAGAAATAGGACAAGAGGAAATGTCCTTAAGCTGTATCAGGGGAAGTTCAGTTTTTACAAAATGAGAATTTCTTCACAGAAATTGTTCCTAAGTGTTCGAAAAGGGAGCACAGGGAGCTGATGGAGTCACTATCCCTAGAGGTGCTTAAGAAATAATTGGACATTTCACTTAGTGCTTTGGTCAGGTTGACCAGGTGGTATTCAGTCACAGGTTGGACACAATATCTTGGAGTTTTTTTACAACATTAGTAATTCTGTGTTTCAGTCATGGTATGAAAAATCTCTGTTATTTGATTAAAAGGTAGGAAACACTAATATTTCTTGAGCATCAATGGAATAATATCCAAGGGTCATAAAATGTTAAACTACTCAATCAAGTCAAGTATATTTAAGCCAGCATGTAAGAAATCTTTCTGTCATTAACTCTGAGAATGTCTGGAAATATAAGTACAAATACCCCTATTTATTTAAGAATGTATTTTTTGTTATATATGTAAACTGGACATTTTAAGTTCTAAGAAAAGTGATGGAGTGCATAAGCACTGGCATATAAAACCATAAAGGAATAAGGACATGATTAGCATCCATCAAAGATTTATCGAAAACCAGCAAGTAGAAACGTATGTTACTTCTGAGAAATTCTTCAAGGTTCCTTTGGGTGCAGGAAGCCTGAACACTTGATGCAACTGACAAAGTTTGCATGAAAAAGGTTATGATCACACTGAGTTAAAAAGCTAGTCTGTCAGAAGAGAGTAATGGAATTCAGCTACCAAAGCAATGCAAAACCCCACCATGCTGTTCAATAAAGACTGGTGGGAAGAAGACACCATATGCACTAGATGGATCCTGATTGACTAAACAGCAGCTCTGTAGATAATACTCTAGATTTTAGAATAGCCTTTGTGGAGAGAAGTAGTAGCAGCCTGAAATTACAGCAAAGATAACTCTGCTCCGGTATCAACTACATTTTTTTTAAATTAGAGAGATCATAAGTAGATTATGAATCCTGAATAGATTGCAGGATAAAAAAGTGGAGTTGTATTTTGCAACATCAAGTGTCTTTAAGAACAAATTAGTCAGATGTCCATCAGAAATGATGTAGAAATAGCCAGTCTTGCCTAAGGGAAGGGGAGTACCTTGGGGACATTATTATATTATAATACCCTATCATATCAATCAATTCTGTGCCTCAAGCACTGATGCATGTACATCCCATTGTATTCACTTTTACTGCTGATGAGCACCAACAGAGATGTGCTGGAATATTGCTGTTGCCATTAGCTTAATCTGGCCAAGGACATAATCTGTTAAAAAAGAGC
>WEIU01025067.1:50368-62506 GCA_013389925.1 Aegithalos caudatus
AAAGAGATAATGCTTGCTTATCCCTCAGGAGGTTGTGAAGATTAATTAGTTAATGTTCTCATTGCATGTTAAAGAGGGAATCTCAGTGTAAGTGCTAAGCATTTGTGTATTCACAGACACCAGAAATATGCATTCTCCACAGGAAACATTAAAAGGTTTTCTAGCTGGGTCCAATTTCCAGAGGTGATACTCTTATTATAGAGAAAGTCTGCAAAATTACTTCTTAGTAGTTGAATTGTTTAGAGAAAATGTTGTATAAGACACGAGAAAGCCTATTTTTGTTTTGGAGCCTGGATGAAGAAATCATTTAAAACCTGCTGATTCCACTAGGAGAGAAGAAAGAAAAGATGAGTTATGATCTTTAGTGAGATTTTAGTGGAAATGAGGGGAGGAAAATATTCTACTTGGCGTTTATAATCCAAAGAGTATTTAAGATATTTATACCTTATATTTTCCCCCAGGATTCTGCCATTTATCTCATTTCATACTGTTCAGCTTGTGTAGTAGATCTTGATCTAAACCTTAGTACAGGTATTGCAACATTTTACTCATTGCAATTGATTGTGATTAAAACTATATTTTGTCAGAAGCAAAATGAAGGCATTTGAATGTTTGTCACAGATCAACAAGAAGTAACAAAAGTGAAAAAAAAGTACTAAATTATACTATTGTGTGAAGTGATGGAGATAAAATTAAACTTATTTTGTATTGTAATGCCATAAAATGTGTTTTTGTCAGTGAAAATTTAAATGGACTGGGAATGTATCTTACGCTATTTTATTGTTTTAGAAATTACTCTGGAGTGGGTATTTGGGTTATTACCATGCCAAAGACACCCGATTACATATACATGCACCTAAATAAACATATATAGATGTATAAAGCTTATATTTGCTTACACACACATATCAAAGTCAGGCTCAGACATATATACAAATACACATGCAGAGACATATATGTGTGTGTATATGGATATATGTGTACAGGTGTACATGAGATGTATGACATAAATATATATGTTCAGTTTAAAGATCTGTACTTTTTTATTTATATTTGTATACATGTTTGAGATATCAAAGTTTAACACCAATGTAGTTAAAAATGTGACGAAAAACACAAAACATACCTGGGTGTTTTTGTTTTGATGTACAAATTTTAAGCTAAGGCACATAATCTCTAATCCTTATTCTACCTCATAATGTACAGGCAATTCTGTTATCAAGTTTTCCAAACAGTTTTTGGCTTTGTTGTCTTTGAAATGGCTTGGATGAAGAGCTGTTTCAGCCTTGTGGGAGTAGGAAGTCCAGGTAAGTCACTGTTCTCAGTTTTTAATCTGTATAACCATAGAAAATATTTCCTAGTGAATATAAGAAAAATAATTCAGAGGTACTGGCTTTTGGTGACAAACTGCATGATTGCAGTCAGAAACAATCAGAAGAATCAAGAATTTTATTTATCCCTCAAACTAATTTAGTTATATACTTTTCTTTTTTGGATTAAAACAACATCTCTATGTACTCTTTTTCACTAGCTTTGTAAATAAATATAAGGCTTATTGTGGATCAAATAAGGTTAAAATTATAATGATGTAAATTCTGTATTCCATTCTGGGATATATAAAACCATCCTCAAAGTGCAGAAATCTCAAGGGACTTTGAAATTTGTGAATTTTCCCTGTCTCTGATGTGTGGCTCAATCAGGAGAAATGGCGTTTTTTAGAACATTTTCCAGCCAAAGAAGCAATTGTGCTATGTAAATCACTAAGCATTTATGAAATATCAGTGCCTCAGGGGATTCTCTTCCCAACAATTAATGATCTTTCACTCATTTTGACTCTTCTGAAAAGAATCATACGAAAAAGTGCTCCATTTTATGGGTAATTTCAAGACACTTTGCTTTTATTTTTGATTCTCTATCAACTGAGTATTTTTTTACTTTTCCAGTTCATACAAAATCCAGTGTAAACCAGAAATGTTTGCACTGTTTTTTCTGCAATTAATTTGTGCCTATAGAACCACTTCTGTGTGTGGAGATTGGTCTTCTTTAGGCAAGAACTACTTCATTGAAAAGGGTATAGTACTTAGCTCATATCTGCCAAAAATAACAATGATAACTTTCTACTGTCATTTTTCATCTTCAGTAAAGCAAGAATTAAATACGCTGTTCTGAAATGCTGATGTGTACCAAACAGCATCCAAAGTCTGTAGCCAAAGCCAGAGGGAAATGAATGGAGAACTGAATACTGATAAGTCATATGATTCTATGAAGTCAAAACCTCCTAAAGGAAGGTGTTCCTGCCTATGGCACCAGGCTTGGAACTAGATGGTCTTGAAGATCTCTTCCAACATAAACTATTCTTTGATTCCATGATTCTTGAATAAATTACATCTGTAGCTGAACTAACTGAACTTCTATTTTTAAAATGCAGGCAAAGGGAGATATGGGCAGTGGAAACTTTAACAGAGAAAAACAGGAGTGTGCAAAACTAAAATAAAATTAAATTCAAAAGTACACAGTAGCACAAGCGACTTGAATGTCACCAACCCTAGCATGCCTCCATAAGTTCCTAAGCCTGAAACAAACCCAGACTTGCTCAACCTATGGAGATGAAATGTTCATTCACATCTTTATTCCTAGAATTATCTATATAAGATTAGGAGAAATTGTGACCAAGGTAGGAAAGGACCTGAGCAGAGGTGGGAATGGGTATTACAGCATAGCTGGATAAAGTACTTTATGGTCTGATACTCATGAGAAATCACCCACTGCTGGTCAGAACTGTCTTGATCTTTTCTTGGCTGAAAACTGCACCAAATAACAGCAGAGCAATGTGCTGGGAGGGAGCTCTCACCAGAAGTCTAAGAAACAAATCAAGGTTCAGCAGAAATTCACACATCAGTTGCAAGTTGCCATGTGTACCCGAGGATACACCCATCCCTTTAACCACAGATATCCAATCTGAGTATTCTCTGAAGGGCTACCTATGTTTTCTCATTACTTCCCTTAGAATGCATTATAGATGCCTTATATATGCATTAGTCCAATAATTGTTTGATTCATTTTCTACGCTTTCCTCTCAAAATTTGTAATGCAAAATGTACCCAACAACAAGATTTGATGAAAACTAAATTAAGAACTTAAGAATACTATGTATTTTACACTGCAAGCACATTAATTTTTATTTTTTTTTTAAGCCTAATTATGTTTCATGTAAGAGCACAGAGAATATACTCCAAACAGCCTGAAACTTACAGGTATGTTTGCAGGTTTTATTTCCCTGAAACAGGCACTAGCACCATACGTGGCATTTAAAAATAATTAAATCAAAATTTTAAGCTTGTTTAATGCAAGGCTGAAGCATGAATCAGGCTTTAAGCATATAAGTAGGAGTGTAAAAGCCTTCTTATCTTTGGTTACCATGCCAATGACATCTACCTATCAAATTACGTCACTTGCTTTGTTTTATAAGCAGAATGAGTCCCCCATCAGCAATCAGTGCTGTGAGAATTCAATCAGCAGGCAGCACTGTGTGTTTTAAGAAAGGACAGCTGGCTGAAACAATGGTGCCTTGTGGTACACCCCAGAAGTCCTTGAAAAGTGCCATAGAAAGCTTGATAACTTGGACGAGTCTGAAAATCAGTAAGCCACCTCCTGAAGAAAAGGTTGCTCAGAAAAACAAGGACATCTTCAATATTGTCATGACTCCTGATCGCATCCCTAAATTTTTCATTCCTTCTCTAGACATAGAGCATATTTCCTTCCAGCAGGAACCAGAGGAAGACAGCACAGAGGATTCTCCTGAGAGAGGAGTCTCTGATGAAATTGTTCAGAAGCGCAGAACAACTAGAAGCAAATCTGAATCCTACATCAGGAAAGAAACAATGTGCAAAGGAGAGAGTCTGGACAGAAGAGGAACCCTGTACTTCACAGACCAAATGACTTTCCCTGAAGACCTGGAGAGAGCTGCAGATCATTGTGACCCAGCAACCAGAGCTGCTTTCTCATTGCCCCACCTCTCCAAAATCACTACTCCCTACGGGTTTCCCATACTGGGAGAAAGTCCCAATACCAGGAGAAAAGAATCTCTCTTTTTTCAGCATGATTCTGAAGAGCTTAGAATCCTCTTGTCCCAAAGAAAGAAGACCACATCTCTTGCAAGGAGCATGTCCAGCCATTTCAGTGAAATTCAACAGAGTGTTGAGACCACAAAACCTTCAGTCACCTCTTATAAGACCAGGCAGGTGGTTTCGTGGGAGTCGGTCTGCAGCAGCCAGGTTCCTCCGGTGTGCTGCAAGCCAGACTGTGAGCCACAGCCTGTGAAATGTGAAAAGAAGAGGTTTCAGGTGACATTGAAGAGACACCTGGCCAGCATCAAGTGGATGAGATCTGGCAGTGGGATGAACTGGCTGTGCTAAGCCATGCACAGCTGTCCTGGCTCTTAAGCCTGTGGAAATCTAAGTGAGACAGTCTTTCACAGAGGTGTGCAAATGTGAGTGTGTAGCACATTTTCAGCATTACAAGCTCCTGAAAAAGGCCAGACAAACAACCAGACAGACCATGATTATGCTTGACACATTGAAGGCATCTTCTGTTTCCTAAAGTCATAGCCAGCAGCTTTGGATACTTTACAGTGCGAGCAAAGACAGGACTAACTGAAACAGACCATTTTTCAAAGGAAATGCTGTCTTTTCTGATCATACCTGTATAGTCTATGAGAAGGAAGGAGATTATTTTACATCAAAAGCAAACTACAAAGAAAGAAAATGTTGTCTTTTGGGGTAGCAATATTGGTTTCAGAATGATACCAAAAAAATGATACTGAAAAGAAGAATCATGATAGTTAGTCAGGTAAAAATTGTAGGCTTTTGTTATTTCTAATATTAGAATGTAAATGAAAACCAATTAAGAGTTAATTTGTCCTGGGGTGTTCACAGCAGGTACGTGCAAACAGCCATTCATAACTTCTGACTGGAATGTGCTAGCTGAGAGGGGATGCCAAGTTCCTGCTTGCTAATGACAGTGCATAGTAAGCCTTTCTCTGCATTTAAAAAATGTGCTTATTTTATCACTGCTGTAGTTAACCATTCAACGTGCTTGGAATTAGAGGGATGTGTTATAATTTGTTCACCTCATTACCAGTGTCAAAGCATAGCACCATTCTATTTAGCTCTTTTCATTGTTCCTGTTAAAACTAAACTAAATAAAATCTCTTTTTTCTTTTATAGTCCTTCGTGTCATTGCTGTTACATTTTCCTTTTTTAAAAAATTTCACAGTCTTGTTATTACCTTAAAATTTGAAAGGGGAATAAAGCAGGACCAAGAATATTCAGTGTTCTCAAAACATGTGTTTCAACCCTGTTTGTTAAACTTGCTTGTTTTGCAAGGCACTGATACTCCAGTGCATTAAATACCTTAGTGAAAATTACCACTGACAGCCAGAAATGTCTAATGATATCTAAACACCAAAGGGAAAAGTTTTCTTCTGTAAAATTATCAAATTATCACTATTTTCAAACAGCTCATCACCATCTATGCAAAATTTACTTGACGCTGAATTACAAAGAAAGATAACTTAAAGTACCTGTGAGAATTTTCCATGGTAAAGATCTGTCCTAAGCTGTATAAAAAACAGAGTTATCAGGAGATGACATCTGGTAAAATACATTAGAGTTTATTGGTTTATTATTTCATGTAATTAGTTTGTTTAATCTATTTTTATAGATTATGCAACTAGAATATGCATAAAATGATCAGTGCCTACAGAAAAAAAAAATCTTCTTTATCTGACAGGAGAGTACCATAACATTTGAAATTTAAAATATCCATTCCACTGTCTTGTACTAAATTCATTTGTGCTGCATAATCTGTAGTAGACAATTAAAATAGTATCAAGGCACCTGTACGCATGTGGAGAGAGCTGTTGTCTAAGGGGATGACATTGTCCTTGTTTTGCAGACAATAAATTCTGTGCAACAAATACACTTCAAGCAGCCCATGAAACTCATGTTCCAAATAATCAGAACGAGCTGACTGTAGTCCACTGTCTGTGCAGCAGCACAGAGGCCGTGGTGCGTGAAATGAAATATGTGTGTGAAATCGAGTAAACTGTGACAGTAGCACAGGTATTGAAGCCTGGAACAGCCACCCAGGCTCCCTTTATAATCTAAAGTATGATTCATCTCATTGCCTGTAGATGACATCTAAAACTCACCAGGTGTTTACAAAATAGGCTTTGTCCAGAAGAATCCCTTTTAAAAATTGACACATCCTTGCAGGAGCCCAAAGGCAATGCTTGGGAGTTCTCAGCTTGAGGTTTAGTAACAAAGATTCTGCTCTCCAGACAGAAATAAATAAAACTTTTTGATCTGGTGAAACTATTTTTAAAAGTTAAGGAAAAAAAATTGCAGTAATAATCTGAGCTGGGGGAAATGCAAAAGATCCTTTAAAGACGTGTTTGCCATTTTACCTTGTCACATCAGATTTGTATTAAGGGTGACCATGACTGAAAATCTAATCAGTTTAATGGTTTTGAAAAAGACCTGGGGTACAAACGAAATGGCACTCTGAACACCATAATCCACACTAAGTGAACTCTGCGGGTCTATACAAACTCCTGCTTATATTGTCAGACGCATCAGCTACAACTCCGAGGTTTTCCACTGAGAAAATATTTACAACAGCATGCTAGATGTTAGAAGCCATTTCTTTTCTATTTCAAGCAGCTGTGCTTTACTTAGCTTGCCTTGGATAAAACCAGAATCTGAAGTACCTAGTTAGAGCCCTGGTACATCTTTTAGTTGCAGAGCTGGCTGCAAAACAGGGATTCTGTCAGGGATTATCTCATTTTACAATTTAGAATCACAGAATCATAGAATCATTAAGGGTGGAAATAAGCTCCCAGATCAGTGTGTCCAACCATTGATCTAACACAGACATGTCCAACACTAAACCATGCCCCCATGTGCTACATCTGCAAGTTTTTTTGAACACTTTTAGGGATGGTGATTCCACCAGTTTTCTGGGCAGCTTATTTCAATGTCTGACCACTCTTTCAGTGAAGAAATTTTCCCTAACATCCAATCTAACCTCCCTTGGCACAACTCAAGGTCATTCCCTCTCGTCCTGTTCCTGTTCCCTAGGAACAGAGTCTGACCCCCTCTGGCTGTCCCCTCCTGTCAGGAGTTGTGCAGAACCAGAAGGTTCCTCCTGAGCCTCCTTTTCTCCAGTCTGATCCCCTTTCCCAGCTCCCTCAGCCGCTCCTGGGGTTCCAGCCCCTTCCCAAGCTCAGTTCCCTTCCCTGGACATGCTCCAGCCCCTCAATGTCTCTCTTGTCCTGAGAGGGCATTTTGTTTTAGTAATTTTTTACCACACATCCTACAAACACTCAGAGGAGAAAAAAAGTAGGGTGGACAAGTTGCTTTCAAGGTCTGAGTCAGAGTTAAAGGATGTTTGGGGATGTGATACCAAGGTTTTCTACTGTTGCTGACTGTTGTGCTCCACCTGTACAATGCTGAAGAAACAAAACAAGTCATCAGATTTGGAGCCAATTTCCTTTGCATTTCTAATATTTATTCATTTTTTTTTCTCTCTTTTTCTGCTGTTCAGCTAAAAAATTCTTCCATTTTCCACTTTCTGGTCTTATTTGGTGTATCACACCAAAACAAATTTGAGCAGGACTTTGTCGAATCCCAATTTGATGGCTCTCCATCTTTTTGAGTTCTTCCCTGACAGTAGAGAGAAGAGGAGGAAATAGGTGAGGAGGAACTGAGTGCAGGGAGACAGCAGGTGTAGTGATTATCACCCCTAATTTAAAGAGACTGAAAAAGGTGAACATCTTTGGGAAGGAAGCTTGCCAAGACACAGGGAAATTTTGGAGAGTTCAGATCTTAACTTGTAGAAGGGATCTGGTACATGTTCCCTTCTCTTTGTGCTGAATTATTACTTTTTAACTCACCCCCTTCTCCAGCTTTCCAAGATACCGCAGATGATATCAGGCATAAAGCTTTATTTGTGTTTTCATTCTTGAAATTGAAACTCTTTTAAGGGTGCTGTAATTTGGAGTGAAAAATCAAAATTCGTGTGTCACTGCAAATTTTCACAGTCATTGAAAGAGCAGTGTTTGGGGCTTTATTCGTTCTTATTTCTCAGTCATAGTAGCTTTCCTGTATGAGTGACTGAAATGCTGGATGCAAAAGAACGAAGCTAATTACACAGAAAACATTTCAATTTTAAAAAGGGCCTTGGAACTAGTGTATAAGGCAAACACTGGGATACCATGTAACTAACAATGACTAATTAAAATCAATGGCATATGAGATCCATCTCAGTTTAAATGCTTGCAATGAGTGCGTAACTTCTCTAGAGTGCACAGGAAAACAAGGTCTTCCAGGAGACCAACATATATATCTCAATATTTTTTCTTAATTAATTTTATAAAAATAGCTATTCATGTCATCAAGACTTGTTTATCTCTCAGCTGAGTACAAAAGATACTTGGTTACAACAGCGCTAGTGACTACTGACATTTCAGCATGTGCTTCATAAATTTTGTGTGGTTTTTCGTTGTGGTTTTTTTTTTCCTCCTTTTCTTTTTTGGTTTCCATCTTGAACTAGTTAAAAGAAGTACTGAAAAGATTGTCTTGAAAATTCAGTACTCTATTTGAAATATCTTGTCCAAATCTTATTTGCCTGGAAGCCAGAATTTTATGAAAGTCTGAGCTAATTTTGACTTTGGTTGGTTACCTGTGCTTGCATATTAACTTCCTATCTCATTATTTTTTATCAATCTCAGCGCAAATTTAATTTGGATTTTAAAATTCTGACTATATTTCTTTGTGATATTGCGTTATTGATCACTATATTTTCCTCAACTGCTGTATAACATTCATATCTTCTCCTCAAACTGACGTCACATTGTATCACAGTTATCTGTATTTTTCTAGTCATTACTTTTTTTTTCATTTGGCATATAGAAAATGCATTTGAAAATGGCATTAAGACTTTTTAGATGCATGGTCTCTAAATATAAGTCATAATATTTATGGTTCTTTTTTTTTTTTTTTTTAATGCGCAACTGATATATAGCAGAGTGGCTCCTCAGAGAGATTATAGCATCCTGGCCTCTCTTTTCCATGATGATTTTACTCCTGTTTTCTCATTGTGTCACTGCTGCTGATACCATCTCACACAATGGATAAACCAGTGACCTCTATACATTTGTTCCAAGTTGCACAATGTTGTGCACCCCATGAAATATGTAACACTAATAAACAGGATGATCATTACTTTAATGTATAATGAGAAAATAAATTAAGTAACTGACATTTAAATAAAATATAAATACTTTATGCAGTTTCTATTTACCACATCATGGCAGTAATCCATTTAAAGTCAATGAACAACATAATTGAATGGCTCATGTAATACAAAGGTCTTGAACTTTTTTCCACTGACTATTCACATGGAAACTTGCAATTTCCTGACATTTTTAGGACCCTTGCAAACATGCAAGAATTATTATATTTTTGTTTTCACTTCAGAGATTATCAGAAGCATGAGAGCTTGGAATGCGCTGCTGACATGTAGTGTGGCTTAGAGATGACAGGAAAATGGAGCAGTGAAGAAGATGAAGCCAACTTCACTGTTTCCTGTGGCTATTCCAAATTTGTCTAGTAATTGGTAATAGAGACAATGAAGAAATATTTAAACAGAAGGGTCTCATCATCTTTAAAGAAATGTTGACATTTTCTCCATAGGAATACAATGCCCACTCACAACAATATCTAACAGGAGTGGCACTGATAGAATTGAGGAAGAATAAAAATAAAAACAAGCACTGAAATGAAATAAGTGCATGTTTTCAAAATAGCAAGCCCTTCCTGACCAAAAAGTGAGACAAAGAGAATTTTAAGCTTCTAACATGAATATTCATTATGGTGTGTGAAGATTTCGCAAATGAGTCAGTGCAGCAAGAAGATTTGCATTCCATGCAAGTTTGTTACTCTCTGTTGATCTGAGGAAGATGTGTTTCATTCAATTCTAAACAACATTTGCATTCTCTTTTGAAAAAAAATGCTAACCCATATATGTTTAAATGTAATACTTTCAAAAATATTATGGTTCAAGCTTTACAAATAGTGTGGTAAATGTAAAGAAGTAAATTAATTATTCTGAATACACTATAAAAATTTAGTTTAATCAGCTGGGTTTTCAATTTTTCTAAACATGGATATTTTGACATCATTAATTTTTTTATATAATAGGCTTGTTTTCTGGGTTGGAGAGCACTCCATAACTCTGAAGATTTTAGGGAAAGGGAAAATAACTATTTATGTAACACAAATTAATATGATCTAAATACCTACATCAGGGCCAAGAATTTCCTGCCTGCTGACTCTCAAATCCCTGGTCAATGATTGCATAATCTGAGAAAGGGGTTGGGTTAATTATAATTTCCCTTTATGAATCAGAGACACCAAGGGAATGGGTTATGATCTTCTGCTAAGACTTTAATGTGTTAGTATATTAATCAGCACTGAAAGTATAGACATTAGTGGGGAAAGCAGTCTTATCTGCTGCCAGATGAGTACAGAATTAACTGAAGAGTTCTACACTAGAACATTAAACAGTAAAATGGTATCTGAGAGTATTTATCTATATTATTCCCAAAAACATGGTTCACTCCTTGGCAGAGTTTTGGCTTGTGTTGACTGGTACCATCCTGTAGATTTTCCTGGTATGTTTGAAACTTAGTACATACAGTGGAGACATCTCAGTGGATGCAGCAAAACTTGGATGCAACCACTCTCTTCGCAAGGCTTAAGTTGTTTACAGGTGTTGTTTCAGGGCAGTCCATCAGCTCTGTGCATGGGAACACCTCTGAATATCCTTCCAAAGATATTGCTCCTCAGTTCTGGTGGATCTGTGCAGAATGTCTGGTGAATGTAATATGATTTCCTCACCTTCTATCTGGGCAGAGAAGCATTACAAAAGAACATCTTTTAGGGATATGAAACATTACAAAAGGACTTTTCTTTCAGAGATACAAGTTGTGACATCACTCCAACATTGCAGAGAATTTTTAATGTCACTTTTTCCTCTTATTTCAGGATCAGAGACTGTGTTGTTTACAGCACATGCACAGCACCTCTATGCTCTTTTTCATAGGTTTTTTTTTTTTTTAACTGACTGAAGCCTAACCACGGGTCATCTAACATGTATGGGCTGATATGGTGAACAATATTGTTTTAAGTAAGGATAACTGACACATGTGGATGTAGAAATCAGCACATATAACTTCAGAGGAGTTCTTTTTTTTTACTTGATATGGTATCACAAAACTCATGCTTAAATCAGGAATAGCAGGCTGATTTGGAATTTTCTGGTTGAATGCACGTTTTCTGCACCCTGTGTGTTGCAGAAATTCTGGATGTAACCTGGCATAATTTTCCCCCTTGACTAGTACCTACAAATGAGATGAAGTCATGTACCCAAAATAGGAAGCACATTACACCCAAGGAAGTCTTGGCCAGTATAGACAAAAGAGTGACCAGGAAATTATTTTGTGCTAAAGGCAAGTGCACATACAGTCAATGGGTTGCACAAGGAGCTTTAAAAATAATTTGCATCTGCAGCATTCAATATCAAATAGTAAGGCCAGAAAAGGGGAATTAAAAGATCAAGACAAAATATTTCATGAATAAATCTGGACTTTTTTGTTATTTATAGCCACCAGACGAAAGAATAAGCAGAGTTCAAAGTGCTTTGACAACTAGTGGTATATTTTTTACCATGATTTTACCTTCCCTCCCCTCTCTTCCCCTCCCTTCAGAAAGAATTAAAACTATTAGTGAAGAGATGTGTCAAAAATATAGAGGTTTAGATGATAAATCACAACATGGATCACAGATGAGTTTTATGATCAAGATAGATAGACCAAGAATTAACAAAACTTTAACTTTATCCAAGTTTCTATCTGTAGTTTCTCTTTCCCTCACAAACAGATATAGAGAAAGCATTAAGAAACAGCTTGCATTGCTCAGCTGAGCATCTCAAGTTATGTGATATAGTTCTGACCATGAGTTTGTCTGAATATATTCCGAATCATACATTAAATATTAATAAACTGACAAAGTGAAT
>WEIU01025070.1:0-15829 GCA_013389925.1 Aegithalos caudatus
TGACTTGTGCATGGATCACCTCTTGTCCTCTTTTTTAATATATTTTGGCATATCTATCTTATCCTTCAGGGACAGGGGCAAGGGGCGGATTATACTTCTGGAAGACCTGCAAGTGCTTTGCACAGGCTAAGGATTAAGTGTTATACATTATGTAGGTGTTTTATGGAATAATAATCTATGGTAAAGATTGACATTTCCAAATTTCCCCAAATCAGGAGTGATCCTGAGCTGTGGATTTCAAAGATCCCACAAGCTGTGTCTGTCTACCTGCCAGGTTACTTAAACTATTTTATAACACTATGTTTATACAATTAATGGGGAAAATATGATTTCCATTTGTACTACTCCAATAATGTTATGAATTCTTACTGCAGTAGTTTTCTTATTCTAATAGTAAAGATTTTTTTCCCCCTAATATGGAATATACCCACCCTTGTAGAATGCCACAGTAAGCTTGCCTGTCTTTTGTTTGTTCATTCCCTTGGGGACTGAGCTGTGCCTAATGTTTCAATTACCTTTCTGCTGCTGTGGAGATGATTGAATTGGGAGTTTCAAGGGACTGCAAAAATACCAGATAGCTAGACAGAAAACCAATAGCTCAGGAGCCAACAATTTACTTGGCGTATCTTATAGCACTTAAACAACTTAACTCTGGGCAATTAATGGCTGTAATGGTATATTTATTAGACAAGTAAGGGAAAAGGAAGAAAATTACATGAATGTTTAATGAAGACAGTAATAGAAACCACAGGAAAATGCTGAATTCTCTTTTCTACTCAGGAAATACGAAGTGGCTTTTATCAACCACATGTATATGTGATATGTGAGCTCATTTAATCAATAAGCTTTATTGCATTTCTTAGCCTAAAGAAGTTCTTTTACTAAAATAGAGAGGATCTAATTAATCTAAATATACCAAGTATAAGAGTGCAATGCATTTGTTTGCTGAAATAACCCATCTAGATCAAAAGCTAATTTGTACTTTGAATACTAAAATGACAGTGTTTGCATTAAAAAAATAAATTATATTAACAGTGAAATAAAAAGACAACTTTAATTTCAGAAAATGATTTCCATTTCTCACTGATTGGTTCACCAGGATTATTGCTTCTGGAGGAAGTGATATTAATTTCAGATCCTCAAAGCAATGTCCTTGCTCTTATGACTTGTGTGATACCTGGATGATTTTCTATCTTGAACAAAAATATAAAGTCGATAAGGAAGAACAGATGTCCAACAGCTTATAGAAGGGTTTTCTTCTTGCAATCAGGTACATGAGACCAATTTGTGTCTCCTGAGGTTTAAATTCTAAGCATCTATCCACACCATGCCTCAGAAAAACATGCATGTTCCAAGTCCCATCATCTTTTTTGGGATAAGGCACAGGACACTGTACATTCAGACCCCAATTCATACCAACTAAAGGTCTTGTCACTGCTCTTATTTTTGCAATTCAGAGAGGGGGTGGTCATGATTTTGTTTGTCTCAGTACTCTCTTTTCTGGTATGTATCTAACACTTCAGTTCTCAGGTGCTAAACAACCCAGACCACAGCTTCCCAGGCCCCAACATCAGAACTATGCCAGCAAACCAAAAGTATAAATTCTATGTGCTAGCCAGTACACGTGGTTCGCTTTAGCTCACTCTGGCTACAGAAAGAGAAAACCAAGAAGCCTTCTGTCACCAAAAAGAAACCAAACCAAACAAACCCATTTAACTCTGGCAGAACATCTATGACATGGATTGGCAGGGTGACTTCTCAGGCATCATGCTGCTGCAGCACTTTGATAGTAGGGGACTTTCTTATACTTTGGTAGTAGGGAGCCTAATTTCAAATTCTCTATATTGTCAGGAAAAAAAAAAAAAAAAAAAAAAAAAAAAAAAAAAAAAAAAAAAAAAAAAGCCTTTCAGGTACCATTCAACAGTTTTGGTTTATCAAAATGACAAATATTCAGATTTGGAGTGCTAACGCCCATCATCTCCAGCTGTATGAGGCCTTCACTGTGACCATCGCTGCCTTGGAGTTGCCAGCCTAAACATGGAAGCTCATCTACTCTCCTTTCAGGAGAAAGTGTTGTGTTTATAACATCAAAAGGAATACATGGGTCTAAAGATGCAAAGAAGCTGTAGCACAGACTGAATGACACAATCCAGTATGCTCTTTATTCAGTGGCAAACCAAAGAAATCAGCTGTTTCAGTCTGAAAATCCTCTTAGAGGGCCAAGCTCTAAGATTTGCATAAACTTGTATTTTACTGTCTTACATATTCTCATTAACTCTCTCACTGAAGACTGGCTGACATACATGGTGGTGATCACTCACATCAAAATGTTATTATTACTTTTGAAGGTGAGAAACTGTTTTAGGAGAGAAGAGGTAGCAGAAAAAGCCCTCACATTTGACCAAGAGGATGGTAAGGAATAAGATGTGCTTTGCACAGAGCCCTGATCAGCCTCACTGGTCAGAGTTCATCAGGTCTCTGTAAGGGTATGCAGCTCCCTCCAAATGCAAAGAAGTGTAGAACAAAACATTAACATTTTTCCTTTTGCCACAGGGCAGTCTTATTTATCACAGGCCCTTCCCAAAGCTGGGGACAGCTACAAAGGTGTCAGGCAGCAGCTAATGAGTGGAAGGTTAGATGAGGGGATGTTTAATGAATCATGAGGATCTGAGCCTCAGATACACAATTAAAATCTGTATCACATGATAAAAGTTATTCTGTTACAAATACTCAGTTTAAATGATACAAACTATATTCAGCTCCTTAAATTACATCATATCTGGCAATACTCCTGTGCTATTCAGAAGATTTTTTTCTAGCCTTAATGGAAATATTGATGAGTAAACAAATCCTTTATTCTTACTTCTGCTTTTGAAGCTAGTATTTTAAAGTACATTAAACAACACAATTCACACACACACACACCTACCTAACAGACAGATGGCTATAAAATATGGACAGTTCAGTTGACTGTGATGGGGAAAAGATTCTGCAAAAATATGTACCTGTATGACTCACTTATTAGCTGCAAGGAAAGGGTCTCTGCTAAAGTTAATGAGCCTTTCTCCATGTTAATATCTGCTTCGTTGATTGCAGTCCAGGAGGCTACCTGCTATGGTAACTAACTTAATTTGCTTTTTGTATTTTTTTAATATAACACACTGTATTAAATAATTTAAAATAGCGCAGTCTAATAGGCTTATGAACAAACAGCTTCACTTCTAAAAATGGTTATCTGTTCAACAGTTCAGCAAACATGCTAAAGCAACCCTTTCCAACAGTCAGGGAGGAGGGGCACAGCCTGTCCATGCAGTTCCTCAATTATACAAATGTAGCTGAAAGGATTGATTTTCATAATGACTGGAGCAGCTCCTCCATAAGGGCTGAGTCTTGCTAAATTGCTTGCATATAGGTAAGGGGGAGGAGGAGGAGGGGCTTGTCTACGAAGACCTTAAATCCACATCCTGAAAGTTACCTAGCTAGAGCTCACAGGAACATTTGTGCAGGGTCACATTTTTTATGCTCAGTTCTGTTCCATGCTAAATTTTTAACGGATGTTTGAGCTGTAGCACGACAGATATTTTGCATACAAGATAAGTGAATAAAATACACTTTCCCAAGATAAAAAATGAATGGTAGTAGCTCTGAAAAACCTCCATTCAAAATGTACAGCATTGGAAAAGTGAACTTTAACAGCAAAAGATGACTCATTTTGACCATATGACTTATGGGGGCAGACTGTATGTGTGCTGTGCTCACCAGAATTGGGAAGGACATCACCTAGGGACTGATGGGGGATGTGCCAAACTGGGCTTATCTGTGGGTTAAACCACCAGCTGGCCTTGACCTCACAGGCATTCCCTCAAGGGATGGTTTCTGTTGGGGCAGTGCTCCCTCCTGATGAAGAAATTCCCTTACCAACATGGTAGACAGAAGCAATTTTAATGGATGCTCCCTCAGTAATTTCTGACTGTGAAATTAACATGGGTTTTTCTTTTGATGAAGCAAGGTCCTCAAAATCTCAAATATTTAAAAATGAAAGTTATTCCAATTTCTTTCCTCTGTTTCTCCAAAATTGCAGTTTGGAGTTTTGCTTCTATCTTCTTCTCTCAGTCCATGATGATTAATTAGATTGCAAAACCTCTGTAGGGGGGATTTTCTCTTACAACAGCTGTCAGCAGTGTCTAGCAGAGTGCCTAACAGTGTCTTAGGTATCCCTAGGCACTAATGAAAATAATTCATAGTAGCCTGGTTAAGCAATTTCATTGGACATCTCTATTGTACTAAAATATCTAAGAGACAAAAGTAAAATCTCAGATGGGAAAGAGCCACTTAAGTGCTAGGTGTAAAACCCATGCAATGCTATTATGATCTCTTATGCTGCTCATTCAGCTAGCAGTTTAGAACCACAAAATATGGACATTCCCAAGTGCTCAAGAATCTGACATTCTGCACCCTTACACAGTCAATTTCACCCAGCTTAAGCTCCCAGAGGTGTTAACACATCTGTTTTGAAGGTGCTGTCACCACATAAAGTACATGTAATGGGAAGGAGATAAATGGGATCCTAGTCTAACCAATTTTTTTCTTCCTGGAAGAGTCAATTTCAGCACCAGGTTTTGATTCTCTGCTGAGTGATTGACAAGAAAAATTGTACATCCCATCAATATGTGAAAAGTCTGTAAAAATCTGTTTTAAAAAATGCCAGTGATCTTCTTCATACAAATGGTTCCACCCACAGGAGAATGAATGCAGTTTGGTTCCTACCAGTGCTGTTTGCAGTACAAATCCACTAGCACTGAGCAGAGGCTGATCTGACAACACTGCTGCCTTTCCCTTACTTGGCATACAAACAGGGACACTCTCTCCACTTTCCTATACTTTTTTTTTTTTTTTTTTTTTTTTTTTTTTTTTTTTTCCCATCCTCCAAAACCCTAGTCCTCTGTCAAATCTAGGTGAAAGAAGCTAGCACAGATAAGGGGATTGGAGAGGGGTTGTAACAGAGAGAAAATATGTCACTGCAGGTGGGACAGGAGCATTGCAAAAATATCCCTTCTCTTTGTGTACATAACGAGCACAGCTTTCATTTTGTTCCAAGGAAGGAGACTGAAAAAGAAGAAAGTATATTGCTCCTCTTTCTGTGAATAGGGACAATCAGTGCTGAGCCAGCAGGTGCTCCTGCATGCAGGTCAGGGGGGCGTCTGCCCCACTGAGCAGCAAAGTCTCTCCTATCACCATAGCATAGTAACTGGTTTTCAGAAACCATAACCCCAGGCAAGACTGCCTTGTAATGTTACAGCCACACAGGAAAACCACGGGAAACCCAGATCTAGTACTGTCTCTGTCTGAAGCTGGGGGTTGCATGAAGTGGTTCCTGCCTGGGCCTTTTTTCTGCCCCTACATTCTATTGCAGCAACAGAAGAAAGGGAAGGACTGAAGAACCACCATGGATCCAAGACCTCCCATTGCTCCCCTTTAACAAGCCATTTATTTTTGTGCATGAGCAAGGAGTTACACGTGCATTTTGAAAACTCTACCTTCAGTGTTTCTTATGGCTTCTGTAGACCCTGTATCAATCTCCTCTCACAGTACTCCATCTTCATTGTAGTATTCCCACCAGCTTCTCCATGCTCCCAAAAGCATCCTGGTGCTCAGTGCTCAAAGATATTTGTCCTATTACATCACTCACATGTACCAGACTCAGCTCTGATACTTCATGCATAAAGACTGATGCTAAATTGTATTTTGTTTTATAGTGGGTCTACCAAAAAGAGAGACAGAGTTCTTCTGCTTTGATTTTGCAAGCAAATTGAAACTTGTTAAGTATTCATGGTTTCTACCAAATTCCAATGCTACAAAAGATCTTTTCATGTTTGCTTTAGATTGATGATTGAGTGATTGCACTGAACCCAGCAGTACAAGTGTATATACATATACATAACCTATACACTAATATCATCAGTAGTTCAGTGTCATCAAATCAGAAACTTACAATTTTAGGAATGTTTAATGTAGTTTTGTTCCGTTGGTTTTGCTTTGGGGTTTTGTTTGGGTTTTTTTTGTTTTGTTTTTTACAATTTTATATTTAACTTGGGGGCTTTCCCTATTTTCTAATCTCAGGTACTGAATTCAGGAGAAAAACTATGTTTTTATGAAGGGGAAAATGTCTTTGAAGTTGTAGGGAGAGATGCTTTAAAATGTCAGATTACTACAGAACCAGATACCAAAAAGAAAATCATAGAAACATAAACTACGTAGATTTTTAAAATCACATTATTTTGAACGAGCTCCTGAATTTTTGGCACATAACTCATGATCTTTGAAATACTCATCTCTCAACTCCAAGTGGTTCACTTTCTTATTAAAAGTAGACTGTGGACAGGGAACAGTTAAGGAATGGAAAATCATCAGTTGAGTAATAAAGAGCAAATTAATTTTTTGCCTTTTGAGTCTTCATACTCTTCTGAGCTCTCTAAGTGCTTCCATTTTCTTNTAGGCAAGATGAATTATTATTCTTGATACCATTTACTCCTGACACCTAACCCCATCCTTCAGCCTCCAACCAAGGAAGAGACCTGGATTTTTGCTTCCTGTTTGGCCATGATTAACAGAGACAGAGACTCCCCTCCTCCCATACAGACATGAGAGAACAATTTTGTTCCCTAGATTTAGCTCTTGCCTTGATGTCTCTTTTGATGCAGGCACCAGAGATGTTGAGGCCACAGAGAGGGAGTTGCTTTCCCTTCCAGGCGGGAGGCTGCTATGTGGAAAAGTCACAGTGAAGCCATGGTGTCCTGGCATCAGGGAAAGGTATGGTCAGGATATGAATGACCATTGTGCAAAGCCTGAAGGTTTTGCTTCATCAGAGGAACAAGTAGAAATTTTCTCAAATTGGGAGCAAGAATGCAACAGGAAGAGTATTCAGGGCAAATCTATACTCACATCTAGGCTTGCATGCCACTGTGTATGCACAGCACAGTCCAGAATCACTCTCTTGGTGTGTGAGCCAGAACCAAGGCCTCTGTTCTCTCAATCCTACAAGGTGCTAAGATCAGTGAGACCTGAGGGTATAGTTTCATAAATCATAGACACCCACACAGCAGAATCACCCACTGCCCTCCAGTGTGGCCTATCTGTGCTGTGGTCTGCATGCACACAGAACAGAGTGGCTCCTTTCCTCTGATGACCTTCAGTAATATACAATTTCTTCCAGTATCCAGAGGCTAGAGTGAAATGAACACAGTCTGCTTCACAGACCTTGATAGCGCCAAAACAACTGCTGATCATAATATCCAGATTGTAATTTTTAAGATTGAATCTTGGTGACAGAGAACCAGGAGCCTGACTTCAGGGAGAGACAATAATGCAGTTGTAAAAGTGCTCAAAAGAGGACAGGAGTTTACAGAGAGAGCTGAGCCACAGTCACATGTCTGGAGATTTAGGTGTATTGTATGCCACCACAAGTCACACAACAAACATAAACGTGGGACTTGTTTCAGTCTACTTGGTTCAGAGGTATACCATGATTCTAATCAAATTTCAAAAAGCCCCAAACCAGCAACAAAAACCTCTTGTTGTTTCCTGTGGGTGGCAATGTACCCAGAAAACAGACTCCTCTGCTGCAGTCACAGTTGTGTTTTTAGAACTGTGGGAGCCCACTCGTTATCCATGAAAATATCTTGGAGCAGGGGGAAGGGGAGAACCAGCAGTGGTGAGTCAGCAGAAATAATGTCTACACCAATGTAGATGATAGTACCTCTAATTTCCTCCCTGTTCCCCATGTAAAATGGGAGGCTGTTAAAAGCCCAGAAAAATCTCCAAAAGTATGCCTCACCCAGTTTTAGGATGATCTCTTGCCTGGTCAGAAACAAAGCCTATGCTTTCTTGTACTTTTCAGAAGACAGCAAGGAAATATGAGCAACATATCTGAAGGAAGGTCTCATGAAACATTTCTCTCCTAAGGAGAATTTCCACCCTTAGAGAGATTCTCATTTGTCATCCAGCAGCAACAGTGTCTCTCAAATGAAGATAAAATCCATCAAGGCTTTCTGTATTCTCACATTCCATTTGGAGGTAGTATTTTCCTCTCCTTCTCTCGGTTGCCTTCTTTCCTTTCATTTCCTCCCCATAAGTCTCTGACAATAAAAGGTTGTCATAGGAAGATCTTTTGGTTGCTGCCTTCTTTGATGAGAAGGAGGATGGAGCATAGTGGAGGGAAGACCAGAATATCCACCAGAAAGGCAGAGCACTGGAGAGGGCCAAACTATTAGAAAAATAGCAATCCTAAAGTACCACTAATAACAAGGCTATGGAAGTCAAAGAGCCCATGGAGTGAAGAATATATTCACAAGAAAACTGAATGTGCTGATAGCAAAATGAAGAACCTCCCCAGGTCAAGAAAGCCTTTGAGGGACGCTGGGGAAGAGGAGAGTGCAGAGGAAGTGGGTTACAATATTTTACGACCTGACAAATCTTATGCTGAATGCTGCTCCTCTGTAATGGAACATGTAACTACTGTGCCCCTACCCTTCACCTGCCTAGAGAGGAAACTTCACCCATGGAGAATCAACCATGTCTTTGAAGCAGAAGATTGCAGAAACTTTCAGCAGAGAGAAAACAGAAGAATGAAGTTCTGTCTTGTGGTCATCCAGTGGTCATCTATGAAGAAGTTCGGGGACAAAAGAATAGTTTTCCCTTTAAACAAACTCCTCTTCCATTGGAGAACAAGACAAGATTGTGGGGATAGGCTGTCTAAGGTACTGAAACAATTGGTGAGCATATTCAGGGCTCCTGGTCCTCCATTTTTGTGCATTCCAACCTCCCACATGGCTGTAAAGGGAAGAAGGACAAAATCCTGGAAGAGCCAGGAGACTAAAAAAGCTTTTGAGAGCTACTGTGCAAGGCACCCACTGGCACTCAGCAACACACCCACCTGTTGAGCTGCCATTTGTGCCACCTACATGTGACAATAGGAGCTGCTGAACCCAGTGGGTGGGTATGGAGAAACAGCTCTCTTTCATCCATAACAGGTGGTTTTTTCAAGGCCAGGTCTTTCCTGACAAGTGTGACAGGCTTGTCATGTGAAGAAACACAGCCAAGGGATTTAGTCAGACCCCAGTTACATTACAGTTGTCTACTCTTTTTCCGCTTTGACTTATGTCTGTTTGTCTGATCACAAATCACATACTGTGAATCATCAGGCAGCCTCGATGCCATCCTTCAGAAGACACAAATATTCAAATAAAAAAAANACTATATGACTGGAATAACAAACAAGACCACTAATGGTCTCATTCCTGCACCACTGACATTAGAATGGCCACATTCAGAGCCAGTATCACTCTTCTTGTCATCTGAAGCCCTATCCTCATGCTAGGTGATTTTTTCAATATCTCTGAAAGATTTCCAAGCTCTGGACTTGGGGAAAAATAATTTTTTGGCAAGAAATGCAGTCCAGCGTGTGTTACATAGTAATACCATGTCTTCACTCTCTTCTCAAAATCTTTAAGACATTTCTTTATGTATTATTCCAAGATGAGCCTTGTGTCCCTTGCCTGTCCTCCTATCATGACCCAGGAGATGTTGAAATAACAAGAACTTACATTTGGAAAACAAAAACACTTCTAGCATAGTTTTACAGATTTAGCCAGAATGAGATGGAGATAATGCTAAAGGAGAGCATTTCCCCTCCAGTTTTCTCTACAGTCCCAGGATTAATGAAGTAGACACTGCTACACCTCTACTGTAGTTTCAGTATTTCCAGTGCATTTCCTGACCCTTCTCTACCATATCTTTGCTAGACACCTAGAGGGTCTGACATGTAATGAAGGGGTCCAACCCTTCATTCAAAAGTCCCTGAGCCATGATTTGTAAATCACTGGGAGCTTAGAACTCGTGCCAAGAAAGTACCATTACCCTACACATAGACTGTGGTTATCTGTTCTAGGCACCTGTTACGTGCGCTGTGTGAGAGAGGACTGAGGGCTGAGGGGCTCTATGTGTCACCAAGTGCAGCTGAAATCACTACATTTGCATACAGTTGAGTGTCTGGATATTTCTAATTTACGGTGATATTCTGGATATCAGTGGCACCGTGTGTCTTTGTTGAGCTGTAATGACTTAAGTTTAGCTGAAATATAAATAAATATGATGATTCTGACACAGGTGCATCAGGGGAGTGAAAGACATTTGGAGTTACATTTAGTAAGCACAAATGTTGACTTAAGCTATAATTCTGCTTCCAGAATCTGAACTTACAAAAATCTCAACTTTGACTTTTAACAACACTGAGATAACTTATATTAAGATTCTCTGTGTTTTACAGACGCTCCTCCACTTAACTGATAAACGAGCACTACAAACAGATCAAGGAGGAGTATGCAGGGCTAAAAAGCACACATACTGCACTATGATGAGACTATGTTATTAAATTCCAGAGTGGATTGTAAAATTAATCAAAAATTTTATCTCTTTGAAAAACACTGAGAATAGGAGGGATAGATGTTATCTGCCATGAGATCTCCTCCCTATACTTTGTAAGCAGATCATAATTATAATCATAATTTCAACAATCACTTTCTTTAAACCAATAGGATGTTCCATTTGAGGGCTATATTTGCATATTAAAAATCACAGCTAGATGTATCAGTTCTCAGCCTTTCCTAGCTGGCAGCAAGAAAAGTCTGGTTACAAGACGTCGCCTGCAAGCTTTTGTTGATTTCAGAGCCCGAGTATTTGTTTTAGCATTAACAAAAACCTTTGGTGAGTGTGAAGAGAGGAGTAAAGCCAAAGTAAGGAGACCAAAAGTCATTCAAATAACCACTGTTGCTTTTGCTAACGAAAACGCAAGCCCATGATGGTAAGCAATGAAACGTAGCCCACCTAGATAATGACTACAGAAGGAATGTCCTTGTAATAAAATCCCTCCCTACACCTTTCTGTACAAACCCTACACCTGACAGCACATGCCTACTTCTCCCTTCGTCTCAGCTTTGCTCTGGTTTGCACATTGTGAGATACTGAAAAGAGGTCATACCTGATGAAAAGGTGTCCTGGTTTTGAAAGGACAGGTATCTGCCAGCAAAAAGCTGGAAGTTCCCTTTGAATAGAGAGTGTAAACCCCTCCCTCAAATTATTATAATTTTGCAATTAGGGGCTCTCAGGCAAAGTTTTTGGAATAGGAATAAAAGTTCTTTACTAGGAATATTAAAAATATAAATATAGTAGTACAGAAAACAAAATAAACATACAAATAAAACAAACAAAAAAACCCAGAAAGCCCTGACAGACTCAGGGACGTGACCTGACACCCTGTTGGTCAGGGTGTTAGAATTAGTCCAGATGAATCCGTCTGGAGTAACAGACACAGTTCTGTGGAGTAGAGATGGTCCTGAAGAAAGTCCAGTGGTGGCGAGATGGGTCCAGTCTTCCTCTGGGAATCCACTGGAAAAAGAATGTCCTGCTGTTCCTGTCTCCCCTTTTTATCTAGGTAGGAATGCTTGAGTCCCCCCCAGCTGGGCGGAGCATCTCCCAATGGGATGATGTAATGTCTTATGTCATTAGTGAGCGTTAATGGCCCATTATGAGAAAATATCAGCCCCAAAACTCGTGTTTGGCCACCCCTTTGTTTTGCTTAAGTACCCAGCAATTAGTTACCTAGCAACTTAACAGAAAAAATTCAACTAACACAAAGGAAACAATATCCAACCTCCAACAAAAGGACAATCCAAAGCTCAGGTCCATGAGAAATCAGTCATTAACAGTCAAGTAGGCAACATATGCTAACCCATTTTCCCCAAGGTATGGCTAAGCATCTTTCATTGGTTTGCTTTAGCCCAGGGTGTTTATAATACAGGTAAATGTTGGGATTTAAATCTGTTTTATTTCAATTACAGTTAAAATTTAATACAGTTAAAGATTTTTTTTCATGGGGTTCTAAACAGAATACAGAGTTATCATAGAGCAATGTAATCACCACTGGAAGCGTCAAACTGCCTGGCCAGATCATGTGCAAGGAAAAGTTGCAGCCTTCACAGAATATGCATTTTCTGGAATAGCTTTCACACCTCATACAGAGGAATTTCCAGCTTCTGCAAAACTCTAAAAATGCACAATGAACCACTTACAGCTCCTATGTTGACAAAACAATTAGTGGTGCAACTCATTTTTAAATGAGCTTATCCATCCAATTACAACAGTCAAGCACAGCTGTGTTACCAGTTGCTGATTCCTCTCTCAAAAGCAAAAATGCTGTGAAGGCCAGAGCAAAGGTATGCATACTGATAAGACTTTCCAAAGCTGAAAATATTTGTATAGGTTAGAGCATCACCAGCTGCCAGAGATTGTGCTATCCTCCACCCCATCCTTCTCCAAATAAGCATGGATGGAAATTATTCTGGCCCAAATCAGTGTGTGGGATCCTCAAAAATCTAGTAATGGGAATAATTAGTATCCCTAAGCCTCCTCAGCTTGCAATCCCATCAGGAAACACAGAACCACATACCCCTGTGAAGGAAGTAGAAAACAGTAGGTTTTTGGGAGTACTGTGCTATATAAACCATTTCCCCCAGAGATGCTAAGAGAGAATGGAAAACAGCACGGTGCTGATATGGCTTAGTCAGACATAACATATGTTGCTCAGTACAATAAAATAAAGTTCTTGAATTCTGCAGGGACAATGGAAGGGAGTGGAAAGGGCAGCAAAGAATCTTAGCTCTGAACTGTTCCTGAAAATTATAATTATGGTCATGCAATTATTAAAAATAAATTAAATCTCAGAAAAGTACAGCAGCTCTCAAGCATATAAGTGGTTATATTCCTTATATTCCTTTCACAGAAGGTGTCTGAAGGCATTGCAAGACAGTGCAACCTGCAGAGCACATGCAGCAAAATGTCAGAGCAGCACAGTTTCGATAGGGATCTTTTCCTCAGCCTTCATCTGCATGGAAAAAGAAATAGGGCACTCCACTGACACACAACAATCCCACGAGGGAAGGAGACAATCACCTGCTAAAAAGTGGAGTCTAATTCTAAGCAACACCCCCACTGCCACGGAGTCACAACACCATTCAGAGAGTTTGGACAAGAGGAAAATTTGAAATAGAATGGTAGAAAGTAGTTTTAATTTGTGGCTCTCATATGTTCCCAGATTTTCTAATTAAAAATATCTCTCTCCAAGTCTCTTTTGATATATTTGAAGATTGTGGTGGATAATGCAGCTCTCACTCTGGGTACTCAGGCTGATAATGACACTACTCAAAGATGTCAGCTGAGTAAACAAAATGGAGCGCATGTACCTCCTAATATTCTCAACAGCCAACCCTTTGGCCAGCACAAGCAGCAATGAGTCTAGTAACAACACATCACAATTATTTGCCAACCTCTAAGTGAAGATTTTTGTCCCAAATGAGACTGCTATGAGAAAACCTCTGGAGAAAAAGAGCTCATTTTGGCCATAATCTGTTACCCCACAGCAAGTGGGGCACATGCAAGTCCACAATGTGTCACCAGGTGTGGGCATCTGCCCATGACTCTGTGTAGCTAACCATTCAGTAGTATTCGTGTAAGTCAGCCATGTCCAGGGGTGCATCAAGGCACAGCCAGTCAGGAGAGGGGACTGTCCTGCTCTGCTCTGCACTTGGGGGCAGCTGTGGGTGCCACAATATGAGAAGATCAAAAAGCTTTTAGAGAATGATCAAAGGAGGGTAGTGAAGATGGTGAAGGGCCTCAAGGGGAAGACATGCAAGCAGCTGAGATCACTTTGTTCAGGGTGGAGGAGACTGAGGAATGATCTCATTACAGACATCTCTTCAATTTCAGACACCTTCAGACATCTCTTCAATTTCTTTGTGAGGGGAAGAGGAGGGGAAGACACTGATTTCTTCTATACGGTCACCAGTTATAGGACCCAAGGGAATGATATGAACTCTGCCAGGTTTAGGGTGACTATTAGAAAAAGGTTCTTCATCCAGAGGGTTCTTGGGCACTGAAACAGGCTCCCCAGGGACGTGGTCACAGCACCAAGCCTGACAGAGTGCAAGAAGTGAACTTCCTTTTCCTATTCATGACCAACCCATGCCAATGTGTGGAAAATCATGCTGCCAAAGGCCAGTGTCCACAAAGGAGACAGAAAAGTCCTGCAAGAATCAGTTTTATTCAAATAAAAAGAGTCCAATGGGACGTACTCCCTGTGGAGTCTCTTGAGATTTTGGAGCATGCAGCCTTCTTTTTATCCTAAATTCCCAATCACGTGTTGTCCTCTCGTTTCCCAATTGGCTGAGGTACCCAGACTGGCTAATCCATATTCCCCCTTTAACATGTACCCCCCATATCACTGTATGATCATTAAAATTAACTTAAAGCCCACTCTGGCAGAAAGTTGTTACTTATAATCTTATTAAGCCTGCACACTCTTCCCTAAATCAAAATTTGAGACCCTGTTGGATTCCATAACAAACTTTTGTGGTTTGATGTTTGCAAAGACCCCCACACACATTAATTACTGCCAGAACATAATTAATTGTTTCAGGCTACCTAGTTACAGAGTTTGTTTATAAAGACCTATTCTCCTACCAATCCCTCCTCTTCTTATTTCTCAATACTTGTCATTATAATCTTTAATTACCATTAACTCAACTTTTTTACTCTTGGCATGGTATAAAAATTAGAGCTGTTACTGTGCAAAGAAAAAAGAATAACATTTGTTTCATCCATGGCCCTCCAGGTAATTGCTAAAATACATTCCACTCCTGACTTTTCCATGTCTGAAACAGTACATGCACTAATGTTTTTATTTCTTTTGTTATTTGTTTTAACACCTTTCCATTGTCATCGATTTGCAAATAAGATTAACTCATTTAATTTTCATGTTGTCCTCCACACCAGATGTGACATGTAAATACACAGAAACAACTTAACATAAAGGGAAGAGTGATAGCTTATAATAACCCCACAATCACTGGAGATCCAAAGTGGAGGGAGGTTCTTGTAGATGCTCTGTGGCCACTGATCTGGTCCACTTTTGCAGAGAGTTGGCCACAGTCTTTTTTCCATTTTTTTCCTCCATCTGAGAAGCCCATATGGAGCTGTAGAGACCCTTACCTGAATATAATGGATCCATCTGTGTTCAGCTGTCTTGACTGTGGTTTCTATGGTCAATAACAACTGGTCAATAACAATGGCCCATGCTACTTCACCACCAGCAGTGCTTCTTTCCACTTCTTTACTAGGACTCAATCTCCTGGTTGCATGTTATGAACAGAAAAAAAAAAAAAAANAAAAAAAAAAAAAAAAAAAAAAAAAAAAAAAAAAAAAAAAACAAAAAAAAAACAAAAAAAAAACACCAGAGTTTGTGCTAATTTGGCTTCCTGTTGAAGAGATTTCATGAGAGACAGTATTCTGGCCATCTACAGTTTTGAATATACATCCCTTGTCGCCATCTCCCCAACTGGGCTGACAATTAACAGGGTAAGGCCCAAACAATCATTCAAAGGGAGAAAATTTTATATCTTTTCTGTGTCTGGCTTATATTCTGGCTAAAGCTAATGACAAAAACCCATGGCATCTTAGTTTTTAACAACAGCTTAAAAAGGTGTTTTTCTATTTCTCCATTCATTCTTTCTACTTGGCCCAAACTCTGAGAGTACCAGGGATACAGATGTCCCATTATACTCCTAATGCTGCCATAACCCCTTGAAGAATTTTTCTATAATGTAAGTTCCCCTATCAGAGTCTATCACTTCCACAATCCCATATCTTAGAATTCTTCCAAAATCCCATATATATAACACATCCAGTAGCTGCTGAAGCAACTGGAAACACTTCTGGCCAT
>WEIU01025073.1:3269-29123 GCA_013389925.1 Aegithalos caudatus
TTTTTTTCTACACTTTTAGAGAGAGAACCTGTATCCTTTTTGCCTTAAGAAGCAGAAATACCTACAATATTATCTGAGAGTTCTCTAGATATATTTTGTGATCTTTGTAAGTATATTAAACCAATTTCAATTTTCCTTTTTAAAAAAATCAAACAAGCAAGCTTGTCTGTCATCTTATATAGCCCATAAGGTCATTTCATAATCACATTTAATATTTGCTTCTGTAACAAAATTTCTAACATCATTTATCCTCCTAATGTATTACAGTTACTACGTAACTGGACATTTTCTACTTAAACTAAATGAATGCAGTACACAACTCAGGCAGATATAACACCTTGAACACTAATAACATCTACGGTTAGGAATGTTGAACTGGAAATGTCAGCACCTCAGTACAGGATATTATTCTAGGAGAGCACTTCCCTTGACTTGTCAGATACTTAACCACAGAGACCATTTAGTTATTCTGCTCTGGACCCTAAGGTATCAAGTAGATACTGAAAAAGAAGAGTTCCCAAGCTGGCAGTCTGATGATATGATGAAGTACAGCAAATTTTGCTCATAAATGTGGCAATCAGAATGTCAGTGATATACTAATAAGTCACAAGACAATCCCAAGAATCAAACTGTCTCTGAGAACGCTGTCCAAACACCTCTTGAACTCTGACTGGCTCAGTGCTGAGATCTTCCCTAGGGAGCCTGCTCCAGTGCCCAACCACCCTCTTCTAAAGGGTGAAGAACTTTTTCCTAAGAACAGTCTTAAACCTTCCCTGACACAGCTGCATGCCATTGCCTTGGGTCCTGTCACTGGTCAACAGAGAGAGGAGATCCTCTGCCTGCCCTTTCCATGTGAACTATACCTCTTTGAGGTTGTCCTCAGGTGGTTCTTCTGTGCTTGTGTATCAAAAAACATGGCACAACATTCTCCTCTCTCTGAAAGGAGCCAAGAAAACCTAACTCAATGGCACTAGAAATAATTTGCATGTGAAACTACAACTGAAAGGTGCTAAGTATGCATCAAAGTATCACAGAATCAAACAGCTGGGAAAGACTTCTGCGACTGAGTCCAACCTTTGCCTGAACACCATTGTATCATCCTGACAATATCACTGACTGCCACGTTCAGTCTTTCCCTAAACACCTCCATGGGCAATGACCCCACCACTTCTCCAGACAGTCCACTCCAATATCTAATCACCCCTCCTGAAAATAAATTCCTCCTAATTTTCTCCAACCTAAACCTGTTCCAGTGCAGTTTAAGACTAAGTCCTCTCATCCTGTCACTAGTTGCCTGGGAGAAGAGGCTGACCCCCACCTGCAGGCTACAACCTCCTTTCAGGGCATTATACAGAGTGGTAAGATCATCCAGGAGCCTTCTCTGCTTCAGGCTAAACACTCCTAACTCCCTCAGCTGCTCCTCATATGACTTATTCTCCAGACCCTTCACCAGCTCTGTTGCCTTTCTCTGGACTCGCTCCAGTATGTCAATGTCCTTCCTGAACTGAGGGGCCCAGAACTGGACAGGGGACTCAAAGTGTAGTCAGTTTCTATTATTCTGAAATAACCTGAATCACTACCCTAATTATTCCCCTAAATATCCTGAAATATCCTGATAGATCCTATTTGTCAGAACAAGCAAACTCTCACTTGTTCAAGGTACAGTTTCACAATTGTAATAAATACACAAGATAATGTTAATGTATGAGTATTTTATTGCACTCTATTCTGAAAAACAATTGTATTTGGCAAAGCTAATTGTCTTCCCAGAACTCTCAGCCGATAAGCTTATGTTTCCAATATGCAGACTTTGCCCTATTACTTACAACTTTGGAAAACTTTGGAAAAAGTGACCAGAAACCTTTCAGCACAGTTCCAAGACTTTGGGAAGTTCAGCCAAAGTCTGGTCTGTGTGCAGCCTTCATCAGGCTTCCTTCATTTTGACAGCCTTTACTTACCCCAAGTGCACAGTTCCCCCTGCCCCATGGTTACAGAGGCATTACACACAAAAGAGACAGCTGTAGGAACAAACCTGCAGCACCAAATGAAGACAGCAGTTAGTTGAAGGATCTCTTCTTCCTCTAGTCACAGAAAACAAGGTGTGCAGTGGACTGTGTAAAGAGAAACAAGTCTCTAGTGATGACAGAAAAAAAGGCTCCTCTGCTGCCAGGCAAACCCCAGACTTTACAGAGCCAATCCATAGCTGCAAGTTTCTCGTGTGCTGCATGTCTGGACTTGGCAAGATTAGGTCAAGGTTGACTCAATGATCTTAGAGGTCTATTGCAACTTTAAGGGTTCTGTGATTCTATGTCCAACTCTTCCAAAGACCTCATTAAAAAACTGCCAAAGTAATCAAGAGTTGCAACTCTCAACCAACAACAGCAGCTTTGCTAAGAAGAGGAACCATTACATGATGCACAAAACCTGTAAACTGAGTTCCTGGGTGCTAAGAAACAAGACTAAATTAGCAGGCCTTTCCAAAATTTTCTATCAAGTCACCATCTGCAGTATAAGGATAAATCTGATAAAACTGCTGGAAGACAAGTAAAAATCCTTGTGTCCACAAGAGCTACAGTGTAACTTACTTTGGAACAAGGTTTGATTAGTAGGAGACCTGTGTCTGTGACAAAGGAAAAAGATGTTGAAAAGCAGTCCATTAGGAGACCAATGCTACTGAGTAAGGCAAGAAAGTGTCCACATTGCTGGACTGTGAAGATCAGGAGAGGAATAACAAGATGAATTAAGCCTGAAAGGCAACTTTAACTTTTGATATTTCCTATTTTTCAAGTGTTCAATTTTTGGCTCTTAGTATTTTTTGAATGCATTATTTGTAATAACATTCATACAGAGGATGCCCACTGCCCATTTGCTTCATAACATGTTCAAGAAATGTTATACTGAACTTCCTCCACAGAAAAAAATTTAAAGGAACAGGAACTGGGCTTCACAGCTGACCACTGTATAATTTTAAAACCAGGTTCTTCTCTTCTGGTTTTCCAGCTTAGCAAACTTCTTCTGTTGAAGTAGTCATCTGAAATAAAAGACTCTTAGCCAAATAAGATTTTTATTTTATGAAAATAAACAAATAAATAAGTAAATAAATCCCCACTGAACTATAGGAAATTATGGAGCATGTATTATTAACAAATTAAACAACTCTTTAAATAATTACTCTCAATTTGAAATTTTTCATTACAAGTGTAACCCTGTAAGACCTTTTAAAATTTTATTTCTTTCTAGACTATCTAGTCATTGTCTCCAGAAGACAAGAATTAATAAATACATATTTTTACTGTCAGGGGCAGCAAGACGTTCAAGAGAATGAGTGGTTCCTGCTTAACAATTCAAATGTAGAACACATGGAAGTTACTTGGCTGTCAGCTTCCCAAAAATAAAATAAATGACACAATCCTTTAAAACACTTGAGAATGGTTTGTAAATTGGAAATCATACTATGCTAGTAAGTAACTACAGAGACTCTTATTCTGAATAAACACTACTCAAGTCAGGTCTTAGCATCAACTGAGACAGGGAAATGTTTGACCACTGTCAGTTGGTTTGCATGAAGAATAAAACACATGATGCTGTGTTTTTTACAGTTTTTATGCTGTATCTTCAAATTCATTAATGTGTGCTCTCTTACACCTCTGTGCATTTACCAAGTAAATAAAGTAGCTTAGCTGTTAGTCTCGTTAATCTCCAGTTCTTCATTAAATAGCCATCAGTACTCATTTCCCTGTGTGGTTTTTTCCACTAAAATCCATGCTTATCCACATAGAAATGAAAGGAAAAAAACCAGGGAAATTTGAACAACAAATGAAGGTAATATTCAAGGCATAAAAATAACCATCCAAATCATCTGACACAGTATTCCATTAGTGCTTATTCCACTAAGTACTACATTTCTCACAAATAAACTTCCCTTGAAGAGAAAAAAATTCAATTGTTTGTTAACAGGTATTTCATAGAAGATATTGGACAAAAAGTCTAATTATATGCAAATCTAAGCATTTGTACAAGTACTGTTGCTCAAACAACTGTCTTTATCCATCTTGGAAATAGAGTAGGTACGTACACAAAGTAGTTCTGGATTAGAGCAAAGCAAACAGGGAGAAGTATGAATTATCTGCAGATAGTTTTCATCATTATTATTGTTGTTATGCATTACTGTTATTGTTGTTGTTATTATTACTATCATAATTCTAAAACTGGCTTCTAAAGGGACACTTCAAAACTCAGTGAAACTCAGGTCACTTGGCAAACTATTTCTTGGCACACAGAGCACACAGCCTAGCCCAAAGGCCCAAGAAGTGTACCAAAACACGAAATAATGATTATAAGGTGTTTATATATGCAACAACTTGTCTATGCATTTGACGGCATCAAAACAGTTGTCATATATTTAAAAAAAAAAATGAAAGAGGGAAAAAGAAGACAAAAAAAGGAAAAAGTAAAACAATAAACAAAGAAAAAAGAGGAAAATATAGGATGCAGGTTGCTAAAAAATTAAGTAGGAAAGTACTGAGAATCTTACTACCTAGGTTAGGAAATTTCAGCTCTCTTATCTGAAGTGACTCCCACAGAAGTGCCACACTTGCTTATTTTTGTTGTTCGCAAACAGGGCTTGCAGACAATAGCTGATGTCAACGTCTTGGCTCGTAGATAAATATTCAAGCATAACACTATTTTTAGCTAACTTCCTAAGGAAATCAGGCGTATGTAACTGTGCTAACACTCAGCCCTCTGCCCTGAAATTTTCTGAGCACAAAATCTACTTCAACAGATTTTGTAAAAGGCTAAGTACCTCAAAAGAACAACCTGCCTAGGATTTTGGGAAAGCTAGCAGGCTGGTGTAGGAAAGGTAGTGTATCAAGGACCTTGTTAAAAGGAAGGAGGTAGTGATGCTTCATCTCAAGAGGTGGTGGCTGGCCAGCAACTTGCCATTTGCAGCCCAGGGACAGCACTTGTGTCCATTCAAAGATGGAAAATGGGGGGAGGATGGGGCAGGGCAGTGCAGCATATAAGCAACAAGCAACAATTAAGAAAAAAAGAAATTAAATTTAACAGAGAAACTTAATTGGTCTTGTTACTCATGAAAAACTTCATACATCTGCATATAGCATACTATGCTCTGTCTTGGCAGGAAGATTAGCTCAATTGTTTAATGGGACTTATCCATCTCATTAAAATGATCCTAAGTGCTCCCCACAATCTTTAAAATATGTCCCCTGGCATTAATAATTTTATGATGAAGGCTAAATTATGCTCCAATCAAATTAGAAAAATTGAGGCAAATTGCATCAGGCTATTTAATACAAATGTTCATTCTGAACAGCAATTTCATGTTTATTCTCATATCCTGTAGGAGCAAGGACATAAAGGTGATCTGTGCTTAACAAAATCTCCAGATGCAATGAGAAGCAAAGACATGGGAGATCTTAACTAACAGCAGCTGGTTTTCCTATGTGTCACTGCCCTGTTGCTGGTACACAACATAAATTACTTTTGTATCACCGACCAGGACATCACACCACCACGTGTCTATTCCCACTAACCTGTTCTTAGTGCTATGAATTTGGAAAGTGAATTTTCCTACACTTTCCAGATGTTCTTTTTCCACAAAAAACTGTAATGCCACAGTTACATACAGCATTCTCTATTTCTACATCTCTTTTCCTGAACCTAGGTTTTCCACTCCGTGGCCTCAGAGTTCAATTTTTTCCTCCGAGGTACATCTTTTTCAAAGTTACCTAATTTATCTTCTCCCTCTTTTGGATTTATTTCTCTTGCTCTGGGGCTTTAGTTTTTTATGTTTACTACATTTTCTTTTCTCTCCCTTAGCAGAAAAGAAATGAAGACAACTTTACTTCTCTCTTCTCCCCTAACATCAACACTGAGCACTCAGTTATTTCTTCACTAGGTTCACTTCCTATGTTTTCTTTACCCACTTCCATCCATCCAGAAACACACGCAGCACCAAACAAAGTCAACGCAGCTGCCTCACTGGCTGTCCACTCTATAGCAGCTGAGCTACCTGGAACTCCAATATCAAAATCAGAGTCTGAAATAAACTGGCAGGGCTCACTCAAGGGCTCCAGCACTGCAGAAAACAGAGAAACAGTTCCAGTATGCAAGACGTGAGGTGGCAATGACTTCTGTGCTCACTCAGTCCACAGGCAATGCTCAGGGCAGGACCACAAGGCTTCAGGCAGCCAAAAAGGTTCAGTGTGAAGGAGAGGAGATGACCCAGGACACCACGAGGGACTGAAAAGCAGGAGCAGCCATACAGATGCTGCAGCTGGGACAAGGGAAGCGTTATCAATTCTCTCACATGGAAAGGACACACTATGTTTATGTTTTCAATACAAGAAATCTAGCTGCTAAAATAGAAAACTGCTAAGTAGGGTAAGTGTGCTGTAGAAAAAAGCAATTTAAAGGAGGGATATGGCCTAGAAAAATTGAGGATTCAAGGGGTTTGCATGAGAACAATAAGGACTTACATGAGACCAGAGAACAGACTATAATACTAAATTGCATTAAAATATTACAAATTTTCCCCCAAAAAAAGAACAAAATCATTTTTCTATGCTCACAGTCAACCCGTCTTCCTAAATAAAGCTTAAATTATGGGCTAGTCACCTCAGGCTCCTGTCACAGTTGACTGAAATTAATTTAGTGCCTATGTGCTATTCTTCCTATGTGATACTTCAACATGGAATAGGGAAATCAACTCATTTTGGAGAAGAATTACCTCAAAAAAACCAAACTAACATCAAAAAAATTTCACTAATATGCAATTAAACCAGTACATTATTTTGATGTGCTTGTAGAACAAACAGCAGAAAGATGGTGAGTAAATTTGCAAAAGCACATTGAAAACTGTGATAGCATGTGACTGTGTCCTGGGTTTGCCTTAACTCAATTTCTGGTGAGGAGAAAAAGAGTTCCAGATACAGGCTGGAAATGGGATTTGCTCTCCAACCTTTCTAAGCATAGTGTTCTCTCTCACACATAGTCTGCAACTTGTGTGACCTCCCCATGCTCACTGCCCTTCAAATGGCTGAATTCCTCCTGGACAGCTGGCAGCACCTTCATTTTTCTTCCCAGCAATCTGACTGACTCTTGCCTCCTCCATCCCTGATTTCTCTAGCAAGCTCCCAGTCTTCCCACACTGCCTGCACTCTAACCATGGATACCTGGAAAGCTAGAATACACCCACCACATCTGTGCATCTCTTTCACGTGTTCTGCACAGTACCCCAAACAAAAGCACGTGTGAAAAAGAGACAGAAGGGTATCTCATTATGATGGCACACTGCATATCTGATTTAACAGTGTATCTGCTATGCATATATTCTTTATATAATTCATATATCTCACACAAATGGAGACAGGCATCAAAATTACTATAAACTGATGATACAAATTTTATTATCTGTCTCCTGTCTTGGCAAGCACTTCACACAGATGGTTTAGGAAACATTTCAGGTGCTTTTCCCTTCCCTTCCCTTCTGAGCCTAAGGATGGGATCTGCTATATACCATCACATACACTCCCACTTACACCAGGACTTTGATCTTGGAGACACTAGCACTAAAAATTTCAGAGGAAGCTGAAGAGAGGCAGACAAAAGAGAGAAGAAATAAATAAAAGAGTAGGCAAATGGAGGTTTTCACCTCCACAGGCATCACTCAAGTTAAAAATTCTGTCAAACAGCAAAACACTAGATCATACTCCTGTCCAAAATTCTGTCCATTTTCAGCTCACTGCAACTTGGTCATCTTATTAGAACCCCATCCCCCAATTTGCTTAGCACTAAGCTGAAGCAATAGTATTTCCCAGCATTCTATATTCAATGCCTGTGTGTAAATATCAGGCTAAATTAAGAGTATTTACACACCATTGAATGAGCAGAACTAAATATTTCTTTGAGTGACAGGCAGTTTTTCAGAATACCTATCAACATTTCTAAGGCATTTATCACTGTAGGATCTTCTGACAAAAAACTTTGTTTTATGTAAGTCTCCAAAGACTTCCCTTTTCAGTGCTGGAACACACTGAACAGAAGGTGGAAAAAATAAATTGCCACATAATGTAGGCACAGAAAAATCCTTCAAGTCCCACATTATGTTACTGATGTCTTCTTTGCTCTGGGCACAAATGGCTAGTACAAACAAGACAGAATCACATGCACACAAGCCTGTGAACTCATCAGGGGCACATTCAAAAGGCACATACTCAACAACTAATTGCTTTGGGAAAGAAAACAGTACAGAGGTTTACATTTTCAAGGGTTCTAAACTAATTGCAGGGCAAGCAACACTCAGCCCTGATCTACATATATCAGGCCTAGGCTTACTACAAAGCTCCAGAAACTGTCTCCTGCTCTGTACCACAAAACACACCCAGAATGAAAACTTAAGCTTGGGCAGGATATTTCAAGCCAAAATCTTTAATCAGAAGAACAAATTAAGAAACCCAAGTGTTGGGGATTAAGCCTTTTACTATCACTTCTACATGCTACACAAGTATTATCCAGGCTTTACATTGGGGATTAAGCATCACATGTGCCACCTATGAACTCACAACCACTCTGTAATGCGTTTGCTAGTAGAAAACAAAACAAAACAAAAACTAACCATTTCCAGGGGCTTATTAAACAACACTTGAAAAACAAGAGAAGAAGCACCTTAGTGAAGTTTAAAGCTCTGCTGGGGATTGGCCCTACTATCCCTGAGGAAGTAACTACTGCAATACAGAAATATGTAGTTTGAATTTTATTTTCTCTTTAAGACTACACTGACACTCCTCCAAACGACTAAAATGGGTCACAATACCTTTATGAATAAAGGTACATATCTTCAAAAGGCAATATTCATTATTAAATCAGTGGTTAAATTTTTAAGAGATGTACGTAGAAGCTATGTAACTGTTTGTCACTTATAAAAACAGCCAAGGTTCTGCAGACTGAAACATCTGCTCACCATAAGAAAGGGAGGTGAGGGGGACTCTGAATAGGATGGATGTGCATTTAAAAATAAATAATGCTGTGGATGACAGAGGCCCTTGTGCAACCTCATCAGGATGGATGAATTCAGAACTTATGATCTCTGCAAGGATATTTTCCACAATTTATTTTAAGCAGACAGTAACGAATTTTTATCTCAATGCAATATAGTAAGAGCTTTCTTACAATGTTTAACACTGTAGTAAAAGATATACTTAATAACTATAAAAGGAATTACTGTTCTACAGCATTTTTATCCTATGACTCAAGCTGCTGACCAAAGAACAGAAGTTTCACATTATGCAGGGTAGATAAAGGAATAAAAGTTGAAGATTTACCAGTCATTCATTTAAAAATAAGATGTTTAAAATATTATTTACAAGCACATAAATGGCAACTGCATTTTTGCACTAAATACTGCCAAATTTCAGCTACAAAGAAAACAAACCAACCATCAGAAATAATCCAGCCTTTACAGATCTTCTTCTAAAATAAAACTTTTTACTTTTTGTCTTACCCAATTATGAGGGAAATAAAGACTTTCATGGCTTTTATTCCCATTCAATGCCAATTATAAATTGTGTAGCAGCTGGTCAGCAGCTTTGATGAAACTAAAGCATCCACAGCAGCAGGACCATTTCTATATTATGCCATATATACTGCAAAGGAGGCAGTTTATTCAGCCAGTGGGTTAAAATGAAGCAGCACAAGGAATTTCAAGAATAAAGTATCCCAAGAGAAAAAAATCACCAGAAAATCTCCAAGTGGCTTCTCTGTTACCAGTTTACTGACAGAGGTGGCAAGTGAGAGACAGTACTGTCCCACAGGTATTCTCCTACACAGAGAAGCAGAATCCACCATGGGTCAGAGGGAAAAATGCAGAGCAAGCCCGAAATGACCCTGAGGCTGTGATGAAGAGCTGACAGCTCCAGAGTCCCTCTGCTGTTTAGTTTGGTTGTTTATTTTTTTTTTGCTAGAGGAATATTTATGCACTTTATAACATACATCCAGAAGCCTAAGATCAGCCTTATTCTACATTCTTCCTCCTGGGCTGCAAAAGGCTGCGTCAGAAGTCATGCCTGCTTATTTAGGGGTTTTATATAACTGCCCTCAATAGGCACATGAACAGCTGTCAGGACACATGAGGCCTTCCCAAAACAGCCTTCACCACTTGACCTCACCTGGACAGCAGCACTGGTGGAAAACTGAAAAGAGAAAACTGTAGTTGAAAACCTTAGATCCAAATGACCCACAGCAGTTCAAGGCACTATAAATCTGGACCAAGTTAAACCATAACACATATTGCTCAAGAAATTAAGAAAACTGGAAATGTCACTGACTAACAGCTTGCTGGCAACAAATTAAATGCATTAACAGGTTATCATATGGAAAAAGAAAATGTCCCTGTCCATCCCCTCATGCTTAACAACGTGGTTTTATCTGTTCCCTTCAAGAGCACCAGGAGACCCTTCCATGAGACACTCAGTCTCTGCTTCTGGAGGGAGTCACAATCCAGCCAAAAAGACTCAAGGAAATTTCAAATTGCCTTTTCACTTAAATAGGGGGCAGTACACACGTAGACTTGCCCTGCAGTAAATGTTCCCTACAACAGAGAGGAAATTTAGCAGAAGACTGAAGCCACACAGGTAAGTTCAGACACGGCTCTGCCACCCATCCGTGACGGCTGGTCCCGGTGGCAGTGATGGGCACCATGACCAGCTACTGCCAAGTACAGGACAACACCCTGGGGCCTGTTCAGTGAAATCAAATCAGACATTCCATAGAATCCCAGAATGGTGAGGGTCTCTAAACCAGAAACTGGCACCCCTACCATCACAGCCCATATACAAACCAAAGAGTGAGAGTAAGGGCTCTCCACCACCCCACACACTGCACATGGGCAAGCAGAGATGCCTATCCACAGCTGGGAATTTGCACAAAAAAGGAAATGAAAGAGGAAAAAAGCAAGGAAAACCTTCCACAGGGCAGATGAAGGTCATAATATGAGAGGAAATGCTAGATAAAAGGCAGCAGTGTACCTTAAGAAAATGAAAAGCAGTGCTGTAAGCCAGTATCACTACTGTAATAAGCTCGGTTATTGTTGAAGTTTGCCTTCAACAGCAGCCAATGACGTTTTAATAAATTGATCAAATGTTACCTGACAGAGAATACTACTTTGTAGCATCAAATACATTTTTTAGCAATTTCAATGCAACATTTTACATTTCAGAGCAGCAATTCAACATGCTAAGATTAAATAATGTTACCTCTCCACTGGGGGTGGCAGAACACTTTAGTGACAGCTGTGTCCCATAAACTGAGCTAAAGACTTCATCTCACAAAACACTTCAAGAAGACACTTATAATAAACATAGAAAAACAGAAGCCTTGAAAGCAGGCATTTTGCAGACCATATTTTGAAAATAAAAAAGTTTCTATTAATACCTTGTTTGAACTGTTCAAACTTAATTCTTTCCATCATCTGTTACTACTTTGCACATGTCATCAATCTTTGATCTTTAGTTTTCCTTACAAAAGCCAGGCTGCCTGCTCTCAGGGTTGACCAAGTAGTGAAATGCATGGACAGAGGATAAATTTACTGCTTCAGAGAGCTCTCTTTAGAGACTCAAGATTTTAGTATACTGAAGTTCAGCCAAATCCTTTCTGAAGCATTTTTTAAAAATCACCTCTATTGTCTCATTGAACAAAAGAAAAAACCTGGTTTTATCTCTTTTAATCTACTCCTTTAACTTTGTCCTTATACTGAACTTCACTTATCTTAGAAATGGCAAATTTGCCATTCTGTGGAGATGAACTATCAAATCACAAAATGTGATCTTCTAGAAGGTAACAACCAACGTTACTGTAAATGCACACTTTGTATACTGGCTGCTTAAAACAGAGCAAGACAACAAAATTAACCACTATGTGCAACCCCTGAAAAATATCCCTGATGAGTTAAGAGTACCTCCAAAGTTGAGTGAAAACAAATTTAATTAGCTCAGTTGTTTCATGATGCCCCAAAGGACTTTGAAAGTTTTTCAGATGAATATGGAATATACTTATACAGAAATCAGATACTAAATTTAAGACACAAAGGAAACATTTCATACCAGATACAAAAAAGTAGATGACAAATTTTGAATACCTAAATTAGCCCAGCTTGTCCTTCTGCACTACTTCAGCACAACACCATGACTTTGATTAGATCTATACTGACCAAAGAAAAGGCAAAAATCAAATCAAGACCCAAGGTGCATATTCCATGCACTCTATACACCAGGCACAAACTCCAGGGACTAGCCCTTGTTTAAATAAGGCAGGCTAAGGAAAAAGATCTATTATCCCTACCAGCAGTCCCTCTGGCTCTAGTTCTATCATTTTCTTTTCTAGGAGCAAAAGCATTTTTTTTTAAATACTTAATATATTTTAACATATTCCATCTTAAGAGCCACTAACCTCTATGTGTCTCTGCCACCTGACAAGCACTATGGCCCATTCCATAGGACACCACACTTGGCACAAACCAAACAGATCTTTGTCACAAATACATATGTCAGGTGATTTTTCTCTAGCTAAAAGACTCAGAGTAGTAAGTATTCTTGAATATAAGACAGACGAAATACACAATATTTGTCAGGCTTTTGAAGCAAAATATTCAGCCTTGCACAACTGAAATTATAAGAAAAGAGAACAACGCTAAAAACATAAAATGTTTCTCATTTTATTGAAGTAGAATTACTGCTGAAAGCAAGAAATCAAACAAATCCATCCAAAGAAACTTGGTGTTTTTTACAAATAACCTTCACACAAGAACCAAGACTCCTTTCTCAAAAAAATAAATGCAGATGAAAACATCTGGGGCTATTGGTAGGAGAGATTACTTTCCAGCTAAAATGGAGGTACATTACCAAAACAAAGGAGTAATTGGTACCAAGGGAAAACTGAAGAAAATCAGAGAAAAGCAGCACAAAAAATTTTGTTGAGCAGGATGACATACGAGACTTTAAACCTTTTATTACTAAAACTTGAAGGAGGAAAGACCTGAATAGCTGCTTCAAGGTACACCAATTTCACCAGAAGAGGACAGAAACAGTTTTCCATTACCATTCTAATAATGGAAAAATGCCCAAGGGAAGCAAACCCAGAACGCAGAGGAAAGTTAACGTTTCAAGAAGTGTTTGTTGCAGTAAGCTGCAGACAGCCAACACCCACACTGTTCTCTGCAGCCAGCTCTGCAGAGCTCCCCCTCCACAGAGCAGGCAGCACCCATGGAAAAATAGAGAATGGGACACAAAAAGAACTGGCCAGCCATACAGATATAAGGGAAAAGCAGTCAGGAAAAAAACCATAAAGACTGGAACATGAACACCCCTTTTGAATCTGCTGGGAACTGCCTACACAGATGGGCAATTGGAGACTGATGTTCCAGAGGCTTTTTGCTACCCTGAAGGAACACTTCCATCTCTGGTCTTCTGCTGCTGGAAATGACCACGAATGCACTCAGAGACTTCAAAACAATGACAGCAAAGACACTGTGGGTGGTTTAGTTGGTCTGGGGTTTTTTTCCGTTTGTTTTAAAAATGTTCAAGTAACAGGTCACAATAAGGAACCTGAGTGCTTTGGCTCATCCCAGCAGCATGGTTAGTTACCAAATTGTGCAGCCTCTCTCTGAAGGCCAGTGCCTCCTGCAGCAGCACCCAAACACGGCCCCTCTGGGAGAAGAAACACTTCTGCAAGGAACACACAAAGAGGAGAAATATAGATACCATCTCTAGCACCCCAAATTCATAGCCCCAAGGCACAGCCTACCCAATTCTTAAACCACATAAATAATTTTTCAAGACAACTCAGAAGATATGGGGACAAGTAACAAACCAAAGGCAAAACAGATTAGCAGGTTTTTGTCACAGACAAAGAATGAAGAGCAGCTATAAAAAGGGCACTGCTTGCACACAACATCTTTAAAAGTATTTATAGGAAACAATTGCTAGAAACCCACAACAGGCACACCTCTATCCAGGAAGGAGCTGGAGACTATAAAAAAAACAAAGCCCCACACCCAAAACCCCAAAGTGCATGACTGGAGAATGAACACCACTCCTTCCTCCCTGCTGCCAAGGCCAGATGCAGAAAGCAGCTTGTGCCAGCCCACAGTGGCTCTAACACACGGGCTCACAGGGACACAAGACATTTCCTGCAGCTCGCCTCCTGGCTATTGACAAGACCTTTTTTCGAAAACTGAATGACAAAAGTATTGGGATTTGGGAAGCCAGTTGAGTCCTCACATTTCCTTCTTTTCCTATACATTCTATGCAGCATATATACTTTTATTAAAGGACAGAAAACAGCAATTTACAGGAAAATTTACACAAATTCAGGACTTCCTCAGGTCCACTTTTAGCTGTGGTCCCTTGGCACTGCACTGACACTATCCAGCAACACTACAGCCCAATTACCACTAATGCACAAAAGCCAATGGGACTGTCTACCTAGATTCCTATTTAATATATAAAATATTATTTACATATGTCAGAAAAAAATTATTTTGGGGAAAGCAGTATTTAATGTAATGATTTAGTCAGGGAAAACTAAATTAAGCTAAACATAAAATTAGAACACAGCTAGAAATAAACTAACAGCTTTGAACTTAACTGTCCAAAAACATATAAGAGAGGGGAAAAAAATAAGGATTATTTTGATTTTTCCCACTGTAATTCATTATTTCTAAATATCAAGAGTTTAATATCATTATCTTGCTATTAAGTCCATTTTCTTTAGAGTAGTAGATTCCATAACCAAATATGGTATATTTTTCTAATCCTTCAATCATTGTTCTTTCTTTAAAATAATAATAAGTACCCGATGAGAAAAGTGAGTTCAGGTAAGCCTCAGGATGCACAGGCAACCCATTACGCAGTCCATTTCACCCAGCATTAAACTCATTTTTGAACACGGAGGAGGAAAGGAGAATTAGTTATTTGAATAACTCTTATGGAAGGGGAAAAGAATTGGATTGCAAAATACAGAAATAAGGTTTGTCTTACCAAAACAAATATAATGTTTATATGCTTGCCTGCACTTAATGCTGAGGCACAGGAAGCCATGAAGTATAATTAAAAAGATTTGGATATTCAAAGAAGAATGCTGAATGCTTCGAAGAATCCCCCTGGTCTACAAGATGGGATGCTGGCACACCGGTTGCCTCATGTTGATTTTTTTCTTCACAATCCAGTATTTTAAAAGAAAACCATCTTACTTAGATTGAAGACTTACTGAAGATTTTGTGTAACTCAGCTAAAATAGATATATCTCCACATCTGGAGCACTTAGTGGTTCAATATACTTGGAGGCCTAAGACAAATACAGTGGCAATATTCACAGACTAAGATTTTGTCACAGATGTCAAGGTCCAACACAAAGCTGCTGTACAAGGCTACAGCTCTCCCACAGAGCAGGCACAGCAAATAGTTTCTTGAGACATAAGATACAAAAGATGACACATTAATGGTGTGTACACCAGAAGCTCAAATAACTCAGGCCTGAAGATGCAGGAAACATGAAGCTTCCTGGGGAAGTAAGTACAGATTTTAGTCCCAGAGCTAAAGAACAGCAACGAGCAAGTACTACATGTTTACTTGGTCTCACTTTGTACAGGAGAAGCTCAATTCATTAATTTCAAAATCAATCTTCCATCACCACAAGCTCCTGCATTAAAACTAGGTCTGAGATGGTGGCCAATGAAGAGTATAATGTATTTTGTTACTAGACATAAAAGGAAACACAGATTCAGTGCTGGGCCAAAAATTCCAGTCCCACAATCTTAGAAGCCCATGGTACATCCACCCAATCTTTAAACTGCTTTGTTGTTGGTGTTTGTGCCATGGCTAGTGCTTTTAATCTGGGAAAAGGCTTGTGGTAGCTGGCAGAAACTGAGGTGAAGAATCCCTACTGACATAGTGTGTAATTCCACAATAATTTCAATCATGAAACTGCATTACAGAAATGGATAAATTACAATAATAAAAGCAGGTGTGACAGTAGGAGAGGAACTGTAGGAAGTATCTTCCCCATATAAAAAAGAGTGTATCTAATAGCTTACTGGATTTATTTTTGCAAGTTTAATCATGTCAGAAAGTATTTTACAGTGCAAGTATTTCTACCAAATGAACTGTATAAGCTAAATAAAAAAGCTTAACTTACTGAGAAAGTGAATTATTCAACAAGACTCAGAGTGGGAGGTTTACCAACCTTGTAAAGTAAAACTGTATTATATACCTACATTGCTATCTATTTTACACAAAAAAAAAATAAAAAAATCCAACAACAAAAAAAAAGCTGAAGCAAATCAAGGATACAATAAGTGCACTTCTAATGAGAACAATGCTTTGATGTGCATCTGTGTTATGGAAGCAAAAGATTCATCCCTGAATAAAAATAAATGATCCTAAATGTCACCCAAGAACGAATCGCACAGACACCAGCCCATAATGCTCCACTCCCAATTTCCCTGTCTGCATTTCACTGGACCAATCAGTCTAAAAGCAAAAAATACAATTAGTATGGTGTCTTCTCAGACTTTGAAATCACATCTCACAGTCCTTCCAGTACAATTAAGAGCATACAGAGATGCAGGAATTTTCTGGAGTCCATTTTCTCCTACACTGTGCACAAAAAAAAATCTTGAAGGCAACTCCTAACAGTATTTAAATTAGAGAAGATGTATATAAAGGAAAAGCTGGAAAAAAGATGTCAGGGGGGAATCTTTTAAAAAACATAATGCTGATTATGCTTCAAAATTATGACAAGTTGCCAAGGAAAAGGGAGCATACCACTGCCTGAGAAATTTAAAAATCTGAACCAGAGGAGAACTTTGGGAAGAAAAACCCAGCCGAAACCAAAACCTCCATTATTAGCAGTTCTTGTTACAACACCAGTAATTAATCTGTATATCACATAATCCAAGAAGATGCAAAGTAGACAATATTTTCTACAAATGTCATATTCTGATCTCTCATCCTTTTAAATAAACGTTAGCCCTTAGAGGCTGTCAACCATTCCTTATGTCAACTGTTCTCCATGTAAATCATCCCACCTTTAAAAAAAAACAAATTGTAGTCTCAGACCCTGAATTTTTCTTAAAATAAATCCAATTGATTATGGAGGAGAAAGGAAAATAAAAAAGGGGAAAAAAACCCAGAAATCAACTATTGCTCAGTTGGATGAAGAGTCTTGCTTCCAGAAACAAAGCTGAGAAGGAAAGCTAGTTTGAATTCCTGCAGTGAATCCCATTAAAGCTGAAATCTGATGTCCACACATTCTTAAGAAGATAAAGGTCCAGGCTTCCCTTAGTCAGTTATTAATGTGAACAAGCTTCTGAAGTGAGAGGTTATGCAATCATTAAAATAAAACAGTCAAGACCTCCCAGCAAGATCTAAAGCAATGCCATATGGTAAGTAATGGGGGATTTTTTTTTTTTTTGCATTATTATTTCCAATAACACTTAGAAGCATTTGTACAGGTCTTAATGGAATTTATGATAGCTTTTGTCCTCCTCAGGAATCGCTGTTTATTTTTATCTATCAGAAAGGCAACTGCTGTGAGAACATTATGTACTAGAGTTTTAATATTTTCAGAAGGGAAGACAAACATTTTCCAAAATTTAGGTATTTCCTTAGTCTCAGGCATGCTGTCAACAAAGTAGGACAGAAATCTGCTGTGCTAGAGAAGTAGCATTCCTCACTCTTCTCACCTGCAGTGCAACAGCAGTGACACCAAGGAAGAATCCAAATTCAGGTGACATTTGCAAGGCAAGTAAGAGAAAACAAAATAAGAACCACCATTTGCAGTTAATGTACATCCTAAAAACATCAACATCATAGGCTCAAATTAGCACTGTATTAGAGAGATCACAGAATCACATAACAGTAAAGTATCATTTGTTTATATATCATGATCTTCCAAAATCAATATACAACCAACAAAGACATTTAAAAATATCAAAATTAAACAAAAAACAGAAAAATAAAATTAAACAGAAAAATAAAACGATGTAGAAGCTTGCTTCCAATTTGAAGAAAAACATAGTTTTTGTTTAAATTCTTAAAAAAAAAACCAATACAGCTGATACAGCAGACTCAACTTGCATATTACATTGATCTACAGCTTAGCCCTATAAAAACTGTATTTACAGAAAACATAGCTGGGACAGATATCACAGATGTTTTCCTCCTACACCTCAGTCAGTTTATTAAAATGAAACCTCAGTGCAAAATTCAAACCTAGTGTAATACGCATAGCTAATTTTTTTTTGAAGAAAACTAATTAATCCCAAAGGTCTATCAAGGCATAGCAGAAGCTTGTACAGGGTAAGGAAAAACAAGAACCTTTAAGCTTGCCTATGGTGTAAACTCTTCATATAATAAAGTCCATTAGGAAAAAGAAAAAAGGAATGAAAGTCTAACAAGGAAAAAACCTCACACCCCAAAAAAATGGAAGTTACATTAGTAACTATTTTTCTTTTATTTTTTTACTTCTTTTTTAAAAAATTGTGTAATCTCTATATTGTTGCATTTAATTGTACAATAATTCCCACCTGGATCAGTAAAGCAGTTAACAATATAACCTCCCTCCAAATTAAGGCAGAAACACCATTAAAACACCAAACTTCCCAGCATATTTGCCAGGAGACAGCTCCAAATGTTTGGATTTCTTCCTAACTGTGTGAATGCCTAACCCCAGAGGAAGAGCCTGCTGCCTGTGTTTCCCTTGCAGGGCAGCAGAGCACCAGCACACACACAGACAGCAGGTGGAATGTGCTGGGCAGCATCCCTACCCACCTCCACCTCCTGAGTGCTGCTGGAAACTGAGAGAACAGGACAGATCATGGATGGCTTCAGGCCCTGGAGGGGTGTAACTGGCCTGGCTTGTCTTGGGCAGCTCGCCCTGCCAAGTCATCTGAAATGTGGGTGTTTATGGCTTGAACAGAACTGATGGCTCCTCAAGGTGCAGAGCCACAACTCTTCACTTCTCCACTGTGCCCCAGCCAGGGCTCTGCTGCCGAGGGCTCACCAGGTGTGCAGTGCCTGCCCTCAACCAGGCATCTCCAGGGACACAGGAGTTCTGCATGTGACAAACAGGAGTGGGAAGCACAGTGCCAACCCTTCCAGCCAGGCTGGGCAGGAGCCATGCCCACTGGGTGGCCAGAGACTGCTCACTCTGGCTGCCTGCTTACATCTGTGCCACACACACCACCTCCACAACCTCTCCAAACCCATTTACAAACCACCTTCTAGAAAATTGTCTTCAGCTCCCTTTAATTTACAAACTGGAAAGTAACGGAGTGGTTTCTTGGTGTCACGGCTGGTTTATGGCACACCTGGCAGATATCATGTGCCAATGCACACAAGCTGTAGTACAGACAAGTCTTACTAAGGCTAAATTATGTCCCAGAGGCTGTATGATGGACAACTTCCCATCTACTATCACCAGAGCAGCAACAAACAGGAGAGAAAAAGAGCAAAACGCAGAATAGTGGGGAAAAACAGTGGTTGAATAAAAGGGCTAGATAGGGAAGATTACTGATTGGGTTTCAAACTGATTATTGATTATTTCATGGAATAAAAACTATAAATAAAAATACTATTTACTACTCTGGCAATCATTAAGTTTACCAGTCAGAGGAGTATGTGAGAAAGCACAGAGCCCAAAAAGCACTAACAGCAGTATTTTGATGAGCATTAAATTTCTACAAAAAAAAAATTTAGGTGAAAACTGCACAGATATATTATTACATAGCAGAAGCAATAGAATATATTATTGAAGCCATAACAAAACCAAATAGTTGGGAGCAGTGATAAATACATTTAGATAAAACTTACATTAACCTGTGAGGATCATTAGTCTTCAACAATTTATTTACCGTGGTGGTTCTTCTAAGTGTTTATATTAGGTTTGTATGGCTGGGTTTTGGTAGCAGGAGTGGCTACAGGGCTGGCTTCTGTGAGGAACTGCTAGGAGCTTCCTCCGTGTCCACCAGAACAAATCCCAGTTGGCTCCAAGATGGAAGTGCTACCAGACAAGGCCACAGGGATGCCCACAGAGGAGACCCATGCCAGTGCAGGTGGATGCCTGAGAGGAGGCTGTGACCCCATGGGAGGCCTGTGCTGGAACAGGCTCCTGGCAGGAACCTGTAGAACCATGGAGAGCACAGCCCACACTGGAGCAGGTTTCCTGGTAGGACTTGTGACCCCATGGGGGACCCACGCTGGGCCAGCCTGTCCTTGAAGGACTGCACCTTGGGGAAGAGTGACCCATGCTGCAGCAATTTGTGGAGAACTGCTGCCCATGAGATGGACTCATGCTGGAGAAGTCCATGGGGAAGTGTCTCCTCTGGGAGGGACCCCACGCTGGAGCAGGGGAAGGGCTCCTCTCCTGAGCAGCCTGAGAATCGTGTGATGAACTGACCACAGGCCCCATTCCAATCTCCCTGTGCCACTGGGGGAGACAGTAGAGCTGGGAAGGAGGGAGGGATGGGGGGGAAGCTGTTCTTAAGGTCTGTTTTTACTTCTAATTATCCTGCTATGATTTTGTTAATAATAAATTCAATTAATATCGCTAATTCTATCCTGTTTTGCCCATGACAGTATTTGATGAGTGATCTCTGTCCTTATCTCAACCAATGAACCCTTTGTTATATTTTCTCTCCCCAGTTCAGCTGCAGAGGGGAGTGATAGAGAGGCTTTGGTGGGTGTCTGGCATCCAGCCAGGATCAACTCACTACAGTCTTCAAATAGAAGTTGAATGTCTCTATACTTTAAGAGTAAACACTTCCATCAGTTTCAGCTGGCTACAAGAACAACAACAACAAAATACAATATAAAAGAATATGTGCTTGGATTTGCCCAGTACTGAAAAAAATCGTTTTATCTGAGGAAGATAAAATCATCTTGACTCACCTGAAAACAGTGTTTCCAAAAAATCTTTCTCCATCCAATAGTGTAAATTTAGAAGGGCTTTCCTGTATTATAATTGTAACTGCATATTGGAGAAACTTAACTGGGAACAGCATAGATTTTTTTTGACCTTTCAGCTGACGGGGAGATTTCCTACAGTCTCAAAACATCTGAACCTGCCACACAGCATGGGATGCCTGAAGGAAAAGTGCCTCAAAATACTTGAACCATTTGCATAGCAGTGGTGAATCACTGAAGCATCTCCATGTCAAATCCCTTAGAGGAGAGACTAAGCAGGATTCAAGATTTTAGAACTACAACAGCAAGACAGTGATGAGACATTTTTAGTTTCGTTCTCATGCATTTCCCGCTGACCTAGTTCACTGTGCCACGTGCGTTCAAAACCTTATTTCTTAAGGCAGGAATTTAGAAACTAATTAAAAAATATATTTTGAGTAATGGATATAAACAATCCTTTATACTGTAAATTCAAATTGATGTTTTATTTTATTTGGAGAAACAGGGCACATGCCTCACTGGCAATACAGAGGCACAGCCACTTCCATGGCACTAGTAATAACCTGTTTAATCATCCAATATTTATCTGCAGGCTGTCTGAAAACTTTTGCAAACTTATTAGTAGCATGGTTCTGTTTCAGTTAAAGGCCAAAAGAGTAAGCATGGGTGGTAAATTTTCTTGGTAATTTTTTTTTTTTTTTTTGTAAATTATCATCAATCTAATCTCCATTTAACATTCCTTAAGAGCTGTGCCTTCCCAGACTGATACAAACAGCAAAAATAAGCCATATAGGCTCAGAAAATCTTGCATCTTAATTTAAAATAACGAAAAAATTTGTAAGTATGAGCAAAGAAACAGCAAAGAAATTAAATTGCAATGGAATTGCCTTTAGCTAGAACATAATGAAACAACTGAGCAGCTGCAGGAATTCTCTATTTAGCTACACCTTCAGTGTTACAACTCACCCATTCTGATATTACTAGGAGAAACAAGACACTGAATATTGACGCTGACGATAAAAATACCTTTCATTAACCCAGTCCATAACTGCACCATATGTGTAGATGTTCTATGAATCAAGGCACTATACAAATTCAGGCTATTCACAACAGAACACATTTTATGAATACTTTCTAAGTCTGTTTTTATTTCACAGTCTTTCTATGGTGATATCTTCCTCTTTTCCAAGCCCTAAAAACATTAGCTTCAGAATAATACATAAAGAACAGACTAGACTGCAGAAATTATAGGGAAAAAGCATTCTCTAACAGTAAGAAAACTAGCAGTGTACTTTACTTTTGCACATTTTCCAAACTGCAAACTCCCAAACTAACAAGTCCCTTAAGATCTGAGCTCTACATCTTTGGGGGCTGGGGGGAGGAATTATATGACAGCTTTTAATAAACATTAAAAATGTAAGCTAATTAAGAACTAAGTTCTTTTTTAAAGTTTCCAAACTTTTTTTTTATTATTTCCAGATCCAAGGAGAAAGGAAAGCTGGAGAAGTGCAGACAGCATTTTGATTTCTTATACACTACCATGCACATTTATCAATTGTAAGGCACGAGACTGCCCAATATACTGCAGCTATGCACCCAAAACAAATCTCTCCTGCTGTTCCAACAGACAGATTTCTGAATGTACCAAAAATATTCTGAAGCCAGCACTTTAAATAAACATCCAACACAAGGAAAAGGAGTTGCTATATTGATGTGGTTCCTTTCACCCTGATTTGAAACCATACTGAGATCCAATGATAACAAGAAACACAGAGGGCAGAGTTTGTCACTGCTCTCTGTTGCAATTTTGACATCTGTTTCACAGCTCTTGGAAAGCCCATTTCCATTAATCTATGAGAAAGGACAGGAGATAAAATTCCCAGGCTGCAGAGGGCATTAGGAGACTTTCCTAGCTGACTGTACATTAAGAAAGAAGTGTAACAGCCAAACTATGTTACTGTGAATAGACGGAAGATGCTGTAATTCTATTCCTTCTTTTGTCTTAATGGAGTTATTTATGTTGCAATCTTGAGGGCAGACCACTTACCAAAGACATTGCCAGCCACCTGCCTGACACACAAAAAGAGCAGACTAAGAACAGAAGGTGACATCGTGGTCCCATTCAGCAGAAGCTGGTCTGTACTTTCCTGACTTAGCTGGCAAATTATCATTTTTAACAGTTTACACATATTGCCCCTGCAGTACACTAACAGTTAAGCAATTTCTACCAAACCACCCAGAGATTAGTTATCAAATCTAGGTGAAGTAAAGCCTCATCACAGAGAGAGTTTTAGATTGCTTAAAAGCATAGCTTTTGTAGTATTTATGCCTTTTAAAAATAAGAACAAAAATGTGTCTGCCATTCAATAGTATTAAAACATAAATGTAAGTAGTTTCAAAGTTGAACAGTTCCCTAAGATTAGTATCCTAAATCAAAGAGGAATAGAATGTTGGTCATATATAGTTTCCACAGAAAATTACGTACACTTAGCACACACATTAAGAACTGGGCTCCTTTAATTTGAGAGATTAATTTCAACCACCTGGCATTAAAAGCATGAATCTCTGTTTCTATTAAAAATACCAAACTGGCTTCCCTCATACACAAGCAAAAGCTAGAACAAATACAGGGTCTGACAACAACAGAAGCTGCAGAAGAAGGAATGAAACCAGGAGGAAGAGATGGAAGACTGTTGGAACAAGCTAAATCAAACCATTGATCATACATATGTAACGTTTTCTATTTTTTTTGCAGAATACTAACACTATGTACTTGCCATATTTGCCACTGAGGAATAAAAAGAAAGATGTCACTAATTAGCATCCCCAATGTACTCTCAAGTTACTAAGCCTAAACACTAAGTTTACAGAAGTAAATGTCAGAAAAGTATCTTCAAGCTTGAAGAACAGTTCATGATATTAAAGCATGTTAGTGCAACCCTAAATACAGAAATAGAGAGGCTCAGTCATTTGAAAGAGAAAAAATACCTGCAACGAGCTCCTCTGAATTAACCTAATAATCAAAGCACACAAAGCACAATGTTATTGATCCATGTGGTGGGAACTATGTGGGTTGAAAAATATTTGAGAGTTTACTTTGAAGTCTAAAATAAAATAAGTGTGATCTTGGCTCAAGTCAAAAGCCTAAGTCCACACATGACCAAAACTCATCTCATTTAATCTGGACCAGCTGACTTCCCAGTAGGACATGTGAGAAGAAACTGTGTTTCTCTGAACAAGACTGGCAGTAAGAAAATCAAAGCACTGGCAACTTCACAGCACAGCTAAAGGCTGGAGAGGTCTACATTTGTGCTGGTTTAAGAAACAGAGAACAATCACCCCATTGCCTGCAGGATGTTCATTATCTAGCATCATAATTAACACCATTTCAGTTAAACTGCATATGGGAAAGCAGCAGGAATTAAGAGTAAATACCAAAACTCCTGTCAAATGGAAAATTATTTTCAACCAGCTATGAAAACTTGTCAACTTGTCATTATCTCTGTGACTGTTCTTACTGGGCTTTGACTCCCTCTTAACAGTCCTTCATTCAGTCTCAGACAGATGATAAACAGCAAGACTTCAAATTTGTTCAGCTTTCCCACTCAAGATGGAGCAGGAGACATTGACCTTTGCACAGGTTTATAGAAATCTTTACTTTTCTAACAGGATTTAAACATAACCCTAAAAAATACTTCCCATTTGAGAGAAACATGAAATGTTTGGGGAATCACACATCATTTAATTTGCAACCTTTTTTTTATGTAGTAAAATCCTCATAGTACATTTCCATAAGTATGAAGGAAACCAATAGTTCAGTTTACCACACACTTTGTGGTTTAACCACAAAAAATAAAATGCAGTTGGCTCATGGGAGAATGTCTGTATGCAGTGGGGCCACTCTTGAACCAAAACTATACCTAAGACTGCTTTAGCTATGACCAAGAAGAAACAGGAGACTCTTCTCAATGTATTACACAGTACATTCAACGTTCTACTTCTCATGTTGTCTAACAGAGGTTTCCACTAGTTGGCATCTACTGAAATATATATGTGAATTATGCTATATACAGCTCTGAAGCTACAGGCATACCTTATTGTTTATCAGTAAAATACACCCTTAGAGATGGTGTAAGGTTAAGTTCTACACATCCACCTCCTAGTACAAATGTATTCCTCCCTTGTTTTCAACTTTACCATACTAGAAAATGGTAAATCTTAGTTCATTCATTTCTCTTCCTCTATTTTGTCAAGTTACCCTGACAAAGAAGGAAAAAGTTCTTGATACATCAACAACAGTGAGTTCAACCAGAGAACTAAAGGATAGTAGACAAAAAATGAAAGCAATGATTTATTTTTGTCTTTTTCCTCCAACATCACACTATTGCTGAAACTGCAGAAAACAGAGGAGAGAACTCAAAAATTTGCAATGGAAAGATAGGCAGAGCCAAATCAACACTTGGTTTATTTCAACCCAAAAGAAAAACAAACAACACAAGTATGAGCAAACACTAGGAAGGGTGACCATTTGCAGGCAAAAATGGTCAGACATCTGAACAAATTTGCTGGAACAAGGGAGCTCTCCAGACAAACACTTCTTTAGAAAACATCTTCTCTCTCACAAGACACTTTCCCCTACGAACACACAATTAATTTACAACCTTCCACGTGTCAGCAGCATGCCACTGGCCACTCATATATCCTTAGGATGTTACCCAAAGTTAGCCCATAATAGAAATCTCTAAGGTTTGCATCAGCGCTGATCACATCCCTAAGAAAAAGGAGAATATTCTCAGAATACCTCAGAAGAGTATCTCATAAGAATATTCTCATGCTCAGGCCATGGGTCCACATTGGATCAGCCAGGTACAGACAT
>WEIU01025075.1:0-25049 GCA_013389925.1 Aegithalos caudatus
TGAGATCCACAGACTGCAACAGGAGACTTGTAAATATTTTAAGTTTAAAATAGTCCTGTTTGAACTGAATAGATGATCAGACCTTTGTATGCAATGCTGCTCTTTTATGTCTTAGCTAAACTGGTTGTTCTGCAGCTTGGTAGCCTATAGATAGCAGTCAACAGGAATGATTTATTAATGTTTCCAGTGAGAGTTGGCTTAATGAACATCAGCCACACAGGTGACTTGGCATCTGCCTGATTACTTTCACATTGGGAGCAAAATTTTAGATAGAACTTGTAAATGAATGCTTGAATTCTTCAGAAAATGAGAAACATAAATTTTTTCTGATATTTTATTTCTTATTTTGGTTCATCATGCACATCAAACTGCTTGATTTCAAATGATGCCAATGTATGGAAATGCAGAGAGTATCATCAGCCTCTAGCACATCCATGTGAGTGCCTAACACAGCTTTCCTTCAGTATGAACTACAGCTAATAAACAGTAACATTTCTAACCCCTCTCTAGAGATGGAGAGGGGAAGTGTTCAGAGGTATAAATAAATTCTGAAATCACTGGGAATTTGATGCTGAAGCTTCCATCTGTGCTATTGCATATATTTGCTGTCCATATGCTACTTATGTAGTACTGAGAGTGCAGGTGTGTGTGTGCTGGCAGCTGATACTCAATTACACTGCAAGATGCACATGCTGCACATATCTATCACCTTCTTTCTTCCTCTCCCTGATCAAAACTTGACCCAGCCTTCATTAAACAATTGCCAATCGTTGTTGTACTAACTTCTTCTAGTGACAGTTCATCCTAATAGCATTAGCCAGAATAAGCTGTGTAAGTCAGTCATGAAAATAGAGCCAAGTTGTCATTGTTTAAAAGACTTCAGGTAACTATCACTGTTGCAGCTATAAAAACACATTTTGGTTTTGGCATTTTTTTCTTTCAGATGTAAAGAGTTCAGGAAATTCCTTCATTGCTGCAAACTTCCCTGAGGAACAGAAAGAAAGCATGGAGGTATTGCTCTACATGTACTCCCAGAAGACAAGTGAGCAAGGGATAATAATCTCCATGTACATCTGTTAATGGATGTACACCTTATGATAGTGGAGAAGACCCTCAGCCAACATAGGCTAGACATGTACTTCTCACATTCAAAATTTTTAAGGGAAGTCCTTTCACCAAGAGAAGCACCAGGCAGCAAAATGGTTGGACAGCAATTTAGACTGAGATATACAAATATTTGCATGGGCACTTTGAGCTTTAATTTTTTTCACAATGCCCTAAATATTAATGTGGAAATATATTGGTACTCACAAATCTCTACACAGTATTTTGCTGAAACACTTGAAGTTCCAAATTTCCATATTTATTTTTTGCCCATCATTGATAACTATTTACTGTTGGGTATTGTCCCAAACACCCTTCCTGAACTTAAAGATTTTACTTTTGGCCTAATTTCACAGCATCCACAAATACCATAGGCATAAACATAGAAAGTCAGTGCTCATCTTTTTCAGAAAGCTGTTGTAAAAAAAGAAATATGTCTAGACAACAGCTGAGGAGCTGTTGGGGAATGGTTTTGAAATTAGGGCTCCTTTTCCTAGACTCTAACCACAACCAATTTGCTCTTTAAAATATATTGAGGTTGGTGCCACTTCCACCAAAATCAGTTCCAAGACTTCTTTTTCTTCATGATAGCGTAACTTAAAAAAAAAAAAAACAAAACAAAACAAAACAAAACAAAAAAAAACCAAAAAAAAACCAAAAAAAAACCAAAAAAACCTGACTAACTGAAATGGAAATGATTATGCCAAATATGTTTTTCAGACGTTCATGTAGGATTCAGATCACCATTACTGACTTACAGGAAAGCTTTGAAAGCAGAGCACACTGCTTAGGGCTGACTCAGAAAAGCCCAAGGATAGCCTTCAGTCCTGCAGTCTTTCCTGGACAACAGGAATGGAAGATGTGGACTAGAATGTCAAGGAGTTAAAACATGATTCAAAGACTGGAAACTTGCCTTCCTGTCCTTGTTCTCCTCTGTGTTATGATGAGCTAACCTTTATGTGAAACGATCATAGAAGATCTCAATTTGGAAGGGACCCATATGGACCACCAAGTCCAACTCCCTGCTCCTCACAGGACTATTTAACACTAAACCATGACCAAGAGCATTGTCCAGATGCTCCCTGAACTCTGGCAAACTTGGTGCCATGATCACTCCCCTGGGGTGTCTGTTCCACTGACTGGTCATCCACACAGTGGAGAACCTTTTCCAAATATCCATCCTGAACTTTCCCTGATGAACCTTCATGCCATCCTCTCACATCCTATCATCTCTTGTCACCAGAGAGGAGATCAGCCCCTCTCCCTCCACTGCATCCCCTGAGGAAGGTGTAGAGGTCATCCCTCTCAGCCTTCTCTTCTCCCAGCTGAACAAACCAAGTGACCTCAGCTGCTCCTTTCAAGTCTTGCCCTCCAGACCTTTCATCACCTTGGTCCCCTCCTCTGGACACACCCTAACAGTTTGATGTCCTTACACTAAGGCACCCAAACCAGCACAGAGTGCTCGAGGTGGGGCTGCACCGGTGCAGAGCAGGGCAGGGCAGTCACTTCCCCCTGGCTTGGCTCACTGCACTCCGCTGGATGCACCCCAGGGTACAGCTGGCCCTTTCTGCTGCCAGGGCACTCTGTTGCCATCAACCCAAACACCAGACCTCTTTCCCCAGGGCTGCTTTCCAATCTCTCATTGCCCAATCTGTACATACAACCAGATCATATAACACAGGGGAGAGTCCAGCACTTGCACTTGTTAAATGAAACTGATAGGACTTCCATCCCAGGACCATGGCAAGGTGCTCTGATCCCACAATGATAGGACAGGTGCAAGTATATATAATGAGCTTGAAACAAGAATTTTCATTGCTCCTGTGTTAGTCCTTTCTGAATATGCAATCCTTTGGATTATTTGTTGTCCAGGCACACTAGTGTTGAGCCCCTAATTAATCCAAGTGAATCCCACTCTGGAGGAAAAAAGAGGTCCAAAAACAAACCTTCCCTATTCCACAAGGTGAAAATTGCCTAGGTGCCAGGTGGTCTATGTCTCTACATTCCTACACTCACATTGCAAGCCAGGAGAGATTTTGGCCAACTCAGGCATAGTATCTCATGAGAAAGTAGACGAGTCATAGCAACTACATGTCCCATCTCAGAAAACCAATGTAGCAGTCAGAAAAGGAGGCTAGCAAGCTACTTCATAAACCTGTGTTAATGACATCTGTTTGCTCTGGGACAACTCTCACAGTAAAATGTTACTGCAGGAGAGTTGTTCAGCATTCACCTGTACCCACAACCCCGAAGGTGCTACTTTGGAGCAAAGGAGAGTAGCCTTTCCTCCATACTAAGGCTCTGTAAAACACAGAAAAAAAAGGCAAGCAACAGAGCTACAGTAACCTGAATAACAACAGTTTCACTGATTTCGAAAGGTATCAGAGATACAGTTAAAAGCTTAGTCTAGTGCAAATAATTACAGAGTAAAAAGATGAAGTAGGCAAGATTCAAACAAAAAAATTTTGTGTTTGTGCCTCTGATAGTACTGGCACAAACTTAAGTGGGTTAAGTATAAAAAGCTTATAATAGAATTATAAACAAAAACTTCAGGAAGTATCCACAGTGAGAATTAACTGTAAGTTTTTTTCTAATGCCAGGAAAATCTTACTGATTCTGGTTGATCTTTCCACCTGCATTTCCGTAATTTTCACACTCGCATTTGCCCTCTGTTGTTGGTTTTGTTTTTTGGTGTGGAGCTTGTAGGAGTCTTGGAGTGTGTGTAGGACAGTCGGGACGGGATGGGGTGATACGAGAGATCTCTGGAGTCAAGGCTGGTCTTTAGAGCTTGCGGTTTATTGCACAGGTCATGGGTGAAATGGATTTGCTAAGAGCTGCCAGCCACAGCTCAGAGCAGGCCTGAGAGAGAGAGAAAGGGAGCAGAGAGAGAACTAAGAAGAGAGCGACAAGGAGGAAAAGAAGGGAAGAGAGAGGAAAAGGTGGAAAGTAGTGTGTAAAAGGAGAAAAGTGGAAAAACAGTGTCCGAAGTTCCTGTTACAATACATTAAATCTTTTTCTATACTGAATATTCTAATTTCTACTAACCAATCTAATGCAAGATACAAATCCTATAGCATTTACATGCAGTCTATAAGAATCATTACATTATCCTATGTGCTACACTTTAAACTCTAAGAGTTGCTCTTCAGACCCCTCCTGCCAGGCCAGTAGGGTCTGCTCTGACCCTTGGACTTTTGGTAATGAGAAGGGCATTGTTCAATCAAGAGGGGATTACCTTCAGCCAGCCATACCATTGTTTTCCAGTCATTCAGTAACTAGGATATCTCAGACATCGAAACTTGCTTTCAATTCTATTTCACTTATAGGTTTCATACTCTCAAAATCTAAGCAATCATATTTATACGGCTTTCTAGTTTCATCTTCCCCAACAGGAGCTCTTTTCAGATTCTTGTCAGTGAAAAGCACCATGCAGTTTGTCTGGATTCTGTGAGCCCTTTGGCATCAGAAGGAGCTGAAAGTGATCCCCAGAGTGTAGAAATAATTAGTTTTAGGGTAAAAAGTTGGAGCCTGTACCTATCTGAGGCATTCCCATAGTTCCTGTTGAGTATTAGGTGTGTGTAGTAAGGAACTGTAAGAGCCAGGCTTTCACAGGGGAAATGCTCAGTATTCTCAGGAACTTTAAAGTCAGGCACGGGTGCTCAGCACTTCTCAAAATCCAGCCCTGCATGATGTAGATTTTGAAACATGGGATAATTTCTACATTGGCAGCATCTATGAGTTTTGATATTAGCATTCCTCTGAGAAATCAAGACAAAACCATACCAATCTATTTGGATTTTTATAAGGAAACAGAACATAAGCTTTATCAATTTATGTGTTTTCTTTGCACAGAGGCCTTCCTACTTAACAATACCATGATATCATTCAGCTGTGAGTGACAAAACAAAAGTGATGTGTGTATGAATGAAGAATTGTAAGTTTAAAATTTCAGTTGACCATATTGTGAAGTTAGTGAATATTGCAGCAAAATGAATATTCATTCTACTCTGATGTTATGAAGTGCAGCTATGATATGAAATCAAAGGGCCATTTTCTGTAAAAAGGGATTAGCTAGTAACAAAGGACAGTAGACACAGTTGGGAAGGAAATTCAGAATACAGTATTGTGCCACTTCAGTTTATGCAGCTCTTCAACGAGGATCTCTGAGTTTGCTTTCTAGGTTGCCTATATTTATCAACTAGTAATACTCAAAAATATTATCCTTTTTACTTGTTAAAATCCAGATCAAACTGAAGTAATCATAACACTATGTGTATTTCAGTCCATTTTTCTCATACATATTTAAATATATATATTTTTGGAGGAAGCTTGTCAGGGATTATTTTCCTCATTGGCGCCGTTCAAGAGGTATTTGAATCAGTTTGGGTGCGTGAATTTTGCAATCCAACATCTTACCACTTGATGGCAGCAGCCAAACACTTGATCAAAATACCAGGATTTTTAGATTAAATTAGTTTGAAACAAAGATGTAAATTCTTCAAAAAGAGAAAACAACCTCTTATATCAGCATTGATAAGTATATTAGAAACCTCAGAATAATTCTTTGATGATTTCACAGTTAACTTCGCAGGGCTGTGAGGTGCATTCTGCATGACAGTTGCTCACCATAATGGATCATCCAGGTACCCAGCAAGAGATCACAGCACCTTTCCAGGGATTTTCTTCCTTAACAGGAAGCAACCAGGGACTACTGTGCCTCTATGCCCTTGTACAAGCTATATAAGGAGAAAGGAGATTTTACAGGAGTAGGTCAAATTCTGCCCAGTACACATTGAAAAGTACATAACCTTGGACTCTGAATATTTGATCAACAGATCATTAAAATGCTTTCTCCATTATTATACACTCATATCTTAACCTGAAATATGCTGGGTCTCTAAAACCATTTTCACTTGTCCTAGTTAAGGCATTTTCTTTCCCTATTATATTCTATTTTCTTGGTCTTTAAAAGACCTTTAAATTGAAGGAAAGAATATATCCTTTAAACCGAAAAGTGAAACACACGCAAAAAAAAAGTCTTCCACGCTCACAGTCCAAGGTCCTTCAGGGCAAATATTCTTCCTGCCATCAGGAACTATTAAATAGTGACAGCCACATGGAACCTTTCCTGAAAAATACACTCTGAGTGGTGCTAAGCAGATCTACCTGGGAGCTATTAACACTCAGTTTATTTACCTTATAGCCTGTGAGGGCTCCTTTGAGCCATTACTCTCTTTTGTGGGAAATGAATTACAAGGTATTGCAATAACTCGTTACACTTTCATGAACCAACAATACCTTTGCCTTAAGGATGAACACTATCTATCCTTGTGCAGTTTTGCACACTGGAGTCAATCACTAACTGGGTACAGATATGCTCTGCTAAGTGCACTGGCAGTGGGTCACATACATATTCCCTCCTAGTCAAACATACTGGAGAAAAGTAGTTGCCTTCTCACTTCTATAAGTGTAAGGGGTCCTCAAGTTCACATCAAACAAGACCACAAAAATTGGGATAGGTGTTAAAAAACACCTTTCAGCCACTGCCAAGAGCCTTAGTTATACATACACACACATCAGGCTAGAGTATTGGCAGCTGTCCTTCCAATGACAAGCCACACCAATAAGGTTTCCAGTAGGTTTAGTGACAGCATAGAATGAATTAAAATTATCTTTTTTTTACTTCTTTATTTTTTTTCCTTGTGGGTTTTAATATGGTTTTGCTGTTTATCATGGCATAATGTATTTACATTCCTCTGGCTGTCTCCCAGCTTCTTGACCCACTGGTTCCCAGACCTGCAGATTCCTGACCAAGCATGTTTTAAGGTTAGGCAAGATAAGTGATTGCCTCCCTTTGCAAGAAAAAAAGGAGTGCAGATAAAATCAATTTACATGTTTGAAACAATTTATTCTCCAGTTGTAATTTCCTTTCTGTTAAAATTGGCAAGAGTGATACATCTGATTCTCTTAATAATTTACAGAATACATGGGGAAGTAACAGGAAAGAGATGCAAAATGTTCTCTGGCCTGATCTAGAAAAGAAAGTGAAGGTCATGAGGCTCCCCATGCTGCATCCTTTTCAGGCCAAAACTACTCTTGAAAAAAGAAACAGATCTTTAGAGGCTCCTAGCATGTGTCAGAGAGTAAGAAGGTAGTACTAAGTGGGAGACTACCATGAAGGTCACACAGGTTCCAATGTGTCCCTTATCACTATTCCTGAGCAAGTACATCTCTCCACTTAATGCTCTGACATCATGAGGGAAGCTGCAGAACTACTGCACAGAAGCCAGGGTGCCCATAAGGATACTCTCTTTCATGTGAAACTTGATTTATGACTATTTTATCAAAAAGTGTTTGGAGAGTGCTCGCCATGCACTTGTTGCTAGGGAAATGGGATGGTGTTCATCTGCACAACTCCCTGGATTTGTTCTGTGCCTTTCCAAACTGGAAGCATAAATCCCTCCACCACAAGCCTTAACTTCTTTTCAACAGATAAACTCCATAAGCTCTATGGACTGAACATAAAGGGGCAGATGATATAATACTGAGCAACTGTTTCTTTACTTGCAGACTCCAGTAAAAGTCTAATAGAACACAAGTGAAAACAGTGCCAAATTTTAAAAAACCTGCTAATATCTTACTTCCTTTCCAGAAAAAGCTCTACCTTTCTTCTTTTTCTTCTGCCTTCCATTCTGGGTGGCTTCAGATTTGATTAACCAGTATGAGTTTTTAAAATACAACAAATATTCTAAACAACCATGTCCCCTTAAAAATGCAAAACTTTGCTGGCCGTTACAACCCGAGTTCACAATTCTCTAAATTATGGCAGTCATGAAAATGCATGTTTATCCTTATTGCTGCCTTAACTTCAGATGTTAAAATGAGAAGTGGTCTACAAAGGTAAAGTAGTTCTGCCATGCCAGATCTCAAAGCAGATTGCCTTTTCTTATTTATGTGTATGTGTATCAGCAATATGTCCAATTATTGCAGTGTAAAATGTAACAAGACACACCTTTACACAACAAAATGGAAATTGAAAATATTTCTTTGTATTTCTTTTCAATTCACATTCTGTTACAATAGTACAACTATAACAGAATATGAATTGAAAAGAAATACTACTATTCTACATATCTACAGCACTGGTAGATATACACCAGTTCTAACAGTAGAAATGGAAAATCAATTAGAATTATCCATGGGATAAACTTTCAAAGATTGCTGGTCTGCAAGTATGGCATTTTTATAAAGGCTTCTCATTATTAAGACAGATGCAAAGTTTGAATCAGTCCCAGTTCATTATAAATGTAACAATACACAAATAGTTGCCAGAATTCAACACTTTAAATCCTGTTATATTTGTAGCATCACGCATTAAAAGTAGATCTTTTGTTCAGCTCAGTTGAGGCATGAGTTATGCTGGCACAGCAATTTGTGAGATATCACACCTCATATTGATTGCAGTGAGTCCCATAGCATCACAGCACAGATTTCACAATGAAGTGCATGACTTCTGTATCTTCTATCAGAATGTGTGAATAAAACTGATCTGGCAGTTGATATTTATCTTTAAAACATCCATGTTAGTATGGAAATAAATAAGCACACAAGACTGTATTTAAACTATTGGTGTGAAGGGACTTCCTCTTTGTAACTCAGCTGCAGCTACCCTTATGGATGGGCCCAGTTGCACCCTGAGTCACAGATGACTTGAAGAGAGCTTGGTGCAGCCCCCATGTCACAGCTATGTCATTAACCAGGCAACTGGATAAACCCCAGCCATGGGAGCAAGAGAGGTCCATCCTACAGGAACGGCTCAGGCTGAAATGATGGAATCCCTGCAGAGCCCATTAACAACAGCTCTACATCCTCAAGCTGAACAAGGGGAGGAGCCCTGAGAAGTTACCATCATCTGCTTGGAAATGAATCTGGGACATCCCTCTTCTCACCGAGGAAAACATGGGATTTAAGCAATATGCAGATTTTGGTATACAGCTTTTGAAGAAACAAGAAATATTGTGTGAAAATGTACAAATAATAAAACTTAAAAAAGGGATCTCATCTGACAACATCTCCTACACATTTATAATAAAGACCCTTTGAAGCAAGGCCGGTAGATAAGCCTTTCTTATGAAATACACAAGATTTTGGAGCTCTAAGTGAGCAATTTAGATTAGCCCAATAATACTTACTTCAGGCATTTGCTTTATTGTTTATTATATTACAGAGAACCATTAAGCAAATTAACTACTTTTTCAACCTTTGATATTTTTCTGACTTTAATTATCTGGCAAAATTATCAAGAGACTCTTAGCTAGGCTTAGTGATTAAATTCTTGCCCTTTAAAGTAGTGTTTTATTTTGCTGGCCTTTAAAAAAATAAATCTCCAAGGTAATATATAAATAATGTATTGGCATGGTATGAATAGGTAATTTCTCTGCAAGTATAAACAGGGTATGTTTTTTGTTTTGCATTACTGATAAAAGGATTTTTTAGAAAAATTTTTGTGCTAATAGTATGTACCATTGTTAACTATTATAGAGCTTATTACACAAGAGTCTAGGAAGATAGATTTTTTTTCTTCACTCTGTTTTAAAAAGATTCCATGCATCACATGTTCCTGATGTCTTTTCAGTCTTTGGCACCTGGCAAACAAAACATTCTTCACGTAATTAGTGGTATCAATAAGAACACTGCCTGCACTGCTTACACATTGATTTGTCTCTAATGTATATTAACTGCACTGATTCAGATAAAGTGTGGGAGATGCAAATGAGAGTGAGTCACTTCAGGTAAGCTATCACATTTCTTTCCTTAGATAGGCTTCCTAAACCACCAGACACTTTGGCTAGGTACATTTCACCTGTATCTTATCTCTCCTTAATGAAATAAAAGGGCAAGTTGTTCCTCTCACAGCCATAATTGCACAGCGCAGGTTCCTTGGCAATAAGCAGCAGCAGCACTATGGGGCACAAAAATCTCACTTGAATGAAGCATGCAATGATTAGGTTTAGATTAGCAGTGTTTACTTAGCACACACTCTCTCCTAACAAATACTAATCTTGCTGACTTGCCTATGAGCTATTTGGGTTTCTTGGCTGTGTTGTTCATGGCCTTTTTACCTAATGTGAATCAAAGTGTTTGAGAGAAACAATAAAGCACAGCTTCTCTCTCATAAAGAGATTTATGAGAAAGAAGCCTCAGAAAAGTCTGGCTTGGTAAGACCTCATTATGGTATGACACACAGCTCCAGGAGCTGAATTAATCTGGCTCCTGTATAAGTCTGACTTTGCTTTATACAGAAGTATACAGGGGGAAGGTGTTTGCTCTCAGTAAGTTGCTGTATGCAGTGGTGCTAAAGTTAAATGAATCCATACAGGGCACTAGCCTTTCTTACTGATATAAGCCACTGCTCTAATTTTCCTCAGATTTTATGATTCCTCTGATTTTATTAAGTGCTAAATTACTCTATCATTAAAAACTTATAGCTGAAAAGAACAGCCACAGGAACACAGCACTCCATGAAATCCCAGTTTTCAGTATCCCATAAAATCTCCAGTTCAGCTTTCTCCCCCTTCCTCATAGAAATAAATGTCATCTTAGAGACAAATTTTGATTATACAAGCACAAACTCAGTTACTATTAATTGGAGCTGTGCAAGAATCTTAAATTCCCTTAAGCCACATAAAAGTAAATAAGAATCTGTATGATTGATCATGTAAAAAAGCTGCAAGGGCAGCATCATTGGGAATTCTTTGCAGGGTGCAAGCAAAAGGGGATTAAAAAACTAAGATATCACCTTTTTGATTTTCACATCTCTCCCTGTTCTTGCAAAGTGTTATATTTAATCTAAAGCTCAGTGAAATGTGAAATAAGGAAATTTTCTTTCTTTCTGTCCTTCTTCCTGACAACTTAAACCAACCCAAGACCACTGTGCTTGCAATTTTCCCCCTCTCACCTCTACCCTACACCCATTTCTAGGTACACCATGTTCCCAAACTTCTCATCACCTGAGGGTTGAGACACTGGGGTCAATTCAAGCAGTCATCAACTTTTCCATCCCAGTATCCAAGGCTTTTGACATGGTTGTTCTGAGGAAGAGGTAAGAGATAACTCCATTGGTTTACCCTTTATTCTTGAAATTTACTTAAAAACACCATGGCTGCCGTGACTCTTTTCTGCTGAAGTTTAACAGAGGCTGTCTCAGCACTGAGAATAAAAGCAACTCCTGTGGCCCCCTTGTAGCCTCAGAAGCCAACAGAGCTATTAGCACAGCTGCCATTCCTCACAAAAGCACGATGGATCACTTAGTGTGTCTGATATCTTCTGCCAGACAACTAATTCTTCACAGTCCAAAAGAGGGGGGAAAAAATGAAAAAAATAAGTTATCTGTGGGACCAAAAATGAGCATTTTTTGGGCCAAAGTCATGCCTGCCACCTTCACTGGCATCAACAGAAATACCCATGAAATAAGAGCTGAATGTTCTAAAATATTTTATCACTACACAAAGAGTAGAACAAGATCCAGAGAGAAAAAACAATTCTTCCTATCCCTTATGAAGTCTGAGATGAAACCCTAGACATTCACTATTTGCAGAACACTCTGTAAGCCACCATGAGGTGCTTGTTTTTAACCCCAGCAGCATTTTACCCTGCGAGTGTTTTACATAAAATATTGGAGGAAAAGGGCATGAAATTATTGTTCTTAATTGACAGGTACTTTGTTTTAGAAGACTTCAAAGATCACCTGCGTGAACTGGTGAGGAGCACTTGGCAGCTACTGACTGCACAGGGTTAGGGGGAATTTAGGACAGGAGAAAGTCAGGACCTCTGTGTGCCATGGCAGTGCTTGACAGGAAAGGTTTGGCAGTAACTGAAACAGAAAAAGCACACGCTGTCATGAATAAGAAGCTTTTCAGGAAAGTAAAAGCTGATAATGTTAAGTGGGAGGTCAATTTGCATTAATTAGCTGCCATTCAGAGTCATCAGTACAATGCTGTATTGTTATTTATATAATTGGGTATATTCGTGATTTTTAGTGAAGTATTTGTCCATCTGAAACCAAAATCCTTCCACAGAATACGTAATGCTAAGAGTAGTCAGTTTTCGCTGATCACTGGTCAATTTAAGAAACACTAATCGTGTGGAGGTGGACTTACAAAGCCTATTTTTGCACAACAGGAGGATCATCAGAGACCAAAACTATTTCCAGCCAAGTTTAACAGATTCAGAATTATCAGGTAAGGGGACAGTTACCATGGGCACTTTGGAAATACTTTTATATAATTTGCTGTTCCTTCCATACGTTTTGACTTTCTTGAAGACTGACACACTCCAATTTTCATGACTGAAGGAGAAATCCCTGGTTAAATACAGATAACCCAGACTACAGTCAGGTGACTTTTACCAACAGAAGGCTGTGCTTAAAAGCTTTGTGTCTTTTCCACATCGCTCCTTTACAAAACTCATAGTATCTACTATGTAATTACTGCTGACAGCGTCATTGTAGGGTAAATAAGGAAACAAGGCAGAAAGACTGGGGAGAGAAAAAGTGGTGACAGAAACAAGGTTGGAAACTAATTCCACTGCAGTTTCATTTTTACAAGACATCTAGAAACACTTAGTTATTCCTGATGGTGGCATTAGGAGCTCAGAACAAGCTTCACAATTCATTAAGCTGTAGTGTCTGCTCTTCCTGTTTAAAAAAATTGTGCACAGAAAATGCAATAAGAATCTTCCCTGCTGGTGTGTGAATCAATACAGAGGTCCTGCAATGGCAATGGGAAGACAGCCTTCTGCAAAGGCAGCTTTTTTTCTGGTATGAGATCCAGCTCTCAGCCGCTTGTCACCACCACTTTGCCTGAGACGATTAGATTTCCAGATCTAGTGGTGCAGATGATCACACAGAGTACTTCCATGAAGACTTCATCACACATCACTGGGTTAACTGATGCTGATTAAATAGCTGATCTGGTGTAATCCTGCTGATTTTGTACCAAAAGAGTGAAGATGAATTCTGTTTGCACATCCATCAGGTCAGTTTCCAAAGGCAAAGAGACATTAGCAGCAGTTCACAGAAAGCACCTCTCGCACCAGCTCACTATAAAGCTGTCTTTAGAGTGAGCATTCATCTACAGCTAAAAATGCAGATCCATCATTCTGATCAATGTAGACACACTGTTCACAGATGTGGCAATGGAAACAATAAGAGGCAGTTCATTTTAAAGCAGTTGGTAATCGTGACTACAAAAGAAATCTTACATAGCTTTCCCTGCCTACCATATGTAACTGCCATGGAGAACTTGATTCCAAGTTATTTGACCTGAGTTCAGCATAACAACATACCTATTGAAACCTCCACTTGAGTACTAATACTGTAGCAAATACATTTTCCCACTAGATTTTACTTCTATTTGCATTTGCTAAACAGATAACTGAGGGAAAGTAGGGTGACCACATGTTATTTCAAGTCTTTAAAATAGTCTTTTCCACACAGCACACATATTTGGTTTATACCTTACCTATAGTTATCCTTCAGCTTTCCAAGTTTGTTGAAGAAAATGGTCAAATATATTATCCAAATCCACCAAAGATAGTGGCACCCAACCCCATTTTAAAGAGCTCAAATATAACTTTTCTCTAAGAATAACCAATATGCTACACTAAAAGGACTCTGAAGACCACAACATACTGTCAGGTCTTCACAGGTAAGCAATTTTTATTAAATTAATTTAGTTGGGATAGCAATGTGAGACCATAAATGTTTAGCCCCAAAATTTCTCAAAGACATTGATTTTATTTTATTTATTTTTTTGTCTAGTAGTAACAAAGGACACACAAACTATAAATTATCTGAAGTTTTTCAGGCGGACTGTGGATTAGTTCTGATTTTTCTAACCCATAAAAATGTGTGACAATAAAAATGTCTCTGTTTGGGAAGAGTTCCAATATATCACCTTATCCTGGGTAACTATTACACAAAAGCAGTTTGCAGATTGACTGGAGAACTAGATGAAGACACAGAAGTAAAAAATACTGCATTTACTAAGAATCTCATGTTTCCACCACAAGTAATACTGTTGAGAGTATTATCAGATTCAGCTGGCAGAATTAAGCTTTCTCTTTGACAATACTTAAGCACAGGGCAAAGCTCACTCTAAAGCAGAGGCAAAAGTTCAGAATGCTAAATCAGTCCTGACACAGCTGGTTGACAGAACTTCTGTCATGAATTAATGGCTTCTTCAGGGTTTGCGTGAGGTGAAGTTACTGTGATTATCTGCTTAGTTTTTATCTTATCATTTTAAGTTGGCACCAACACACAACAGCAATTCAAAAGACCTTTTGTCNCCTTATTGCACTATGTATTTGATAAGTAACTTATTACCATTTCAGACTACTGCTTCCTTACTAACCATAAAATTTAAGTTTGGCAGAGTTTCTATGATTTATACTCCTCTATTTGCATGAATGATTTGCCTTTCTTCCTCTAGGGGGCATCAATAACATTAGCAGATTCTATTTTAATGCCAAGATTTACTCTTAAGGATGTATAAAACTATATTGTTTGTTGTCTTCAACACTTTTATATTCTCTGTGACCTGCATAAAAGTGAAAAGATATTATCTGCATTAAATGCTGCTCATGCAGGCAGAGCAAATCAAGTTGTGTTTTGCTAATGCATCATTACTTGTGACAGCTTTATATACACAGCTCTGACTGATTGTAACTCTAAGCAATTGTCATTGACTCAGCAATTCTGCAGGTAAAACAGAAGGAACATATTCCTGCTCTGCTGGCTTTATAGCACTTCCAGATTCAAACTGCGTGGACTTACATAAAGCAAGGCAACTTCCGGATTCAAACTGCATGGACTTACATAAAGAAGGGCAAATAAGGTGCTGTCATTTTATTAGTTATAGTCCAAAATGGCCCTGGATAAGAAGTCCTCAAATTTTCCTGTTTTTCTTCTATTGGATTAAAACAATTTGAAGTAAGGAAATCCCTTCTGATTTACATTTTACATTTCCTGATGCATTTACAAATTTCTGATAACTGAATCCCTGTATCTGAAATGGAAAAGCTGTCTAACATTTTTTTTTCAGTATGACAAAGAAGAAAAATGTTTTGCTTTATGATAATGAACACTCCAAAAACACTTTCAACAGTTTGTCTCTGGAAATGAAAATCCAGACCAGCACCTTACATAATTCGAACCTGTCAGTTTTATTGCCCTCTGGCTTCCAAAGTGTGATTGGCAGAGGCCTACCCTGGGCCATGCTGATTTTCCTGAACAACACTCATCCACTTAAAGCATACATATGTTGAATATCAAAAACTGAGATTGTTCAGCACAGTAACTGCTGAGGTTCATTCTTTGGCTACGGGACACAAACGTACTTTACCATTGAACAGTTCCTTTGGCTCTGCACCAGCATCAGAAGCCTGCATCTCAGTAATGCAAATGATTCATAAAGGTTAACAGTATGTGAGCAGTGGATCAAACTATGGTTAAGAAAGCTAAAATGCCACATATTAGTGAGCATCCTAAAAACCACCTGCAACTGTTCTTAGAAGAAGTTAAAAAGACACTAATTCAAGTCACTGTTTATACTGTCACTCATATGAGAAGACAGATGCATATAGAAGAAAGAAGAAAGCATAAGACATCTATACCCATTTATACCTTATGCACCAGAGTGGAACAGGATATTTTACTTTCCAAAGCATAAAGAGTGACTCTGAGCTCCCTATATGGCAGGGGAAGTGAAGGTCTGGGCTGCTTCTCTTTGGCTGAGGGACCTCTAACTGTACCTTTTCACTAGTAATGGTCGATGGTCTGCTAAAATAAGCAGTCCCTGCTAGGAGACATAGATGGCGGTATAAATCCTGATACTTTCTTCATACAGAAACATTTCTGCTGGTCTGTCACAAGTGAGACCTCCTGAAGGGTGCACTGCATGCTTACTTCAAGGTGAACATCCCCATGAATCAATTCTGCAAGAATAGTACTCCTTCAGATGCCTTCACCTGTACTCAGCATTCCCACTGTTGTCACCAGCTACTAAGGCACAATGCTAAGTGACATAAAAAGAGCAACCAGCCTAGGTCAGCAGTGCAAAGTGACAGAAAGCACAGAGCAGAAATGGGATGTGAGCCAAAGGCAGGACACTCTGTCTCAGGCATGCTACCAGGAAGTTGCTTATCTTGATTCAAGCCCAACAATAAACAACCTTCTGAAAATCACTGACATTGCAAAGAGAAGCATTGCTGAGGTGGTAGCTTTCAGGAAGGCCCAAATTTTAATCCCTTCCAAAATCTGCATGTTCACTTTCCTACAAAGACTTCAAACCCAGATATTTGGATCATGATATGGGAAAACCCAGTTAGCCTAAGTAAGCCAAGCTAACCACTGGGTGTGAAGCATGAGGAAAGTGGAATTTTGTTGCACAGACTTTGGCATCAAGAAACATGTCCGCCTGCACGGAGACCAGAGGATGGGCCAAGAGACATAACACTGTCTGAATGGATCCCTAGGTGTGAAGTACTTCAGCACCAGACAGTGATGATGGAGCTTCAACATTCCTTCTCAAAGAGAGCAGCACAAAAACATTTACATGATTCTGTAAAATGAGAAAAAATCCTCACAGATAACACCACTGAGAGAAAGAGACACAAGAATTATGGTTTCAACGCTTTTTTATTTCTTTAACTGATACATTCTTTTAAAAATTGAGTAACAAATAAAAAGAACTCCGATACAAATTGCCTGGCCTTTCCCAGAGAACCATAATAAATTCAAACAGTAAAGAGAAGTAGCCCAGGACATGTGCAGACTATTTGAGAACACTAGAAAATCATGAGCTAGAGGCTGTGGAAACATAACTATTCTAGAGAAACACATTAGTGGGATAAACACTGGTTTGGAAAGAGTTGGTTCAGTAAAGGCCAAATGGATTAATAAATGAGTATTACAGTCTGACTGGGAATAAACTTAGGGCAGGTACAACAAGACAATTTTTAATGTTCACAGCAGGGAGCTTCAGGAATAGCTGAGGAGAGGATCAGAAAAGAGCCTGCTTCAGTTTATGAGAGGAGCCATGATGCAGTTTCCAACAACAGCTGGGGATCAGAGTTACTGCCCCAATGAGGCTCTTTGCAGGCCCTCCCAAACATCAAACTTCCACTTTAAAAGGATCCTCTGCTATGCTGCACACACACACACAGGGACAAACATGATTCTTATGAGCTATGGAGTCTCTCTGTCTGCGCACAGCACATTCCCAAAGTCTCCATGCTCTAAGGCTGACTGTGGCCACTCCAAACACATGTTCCTATGTGAGATTATTGTGGCTTGTGTTCCAGATTCTTCTCTCTCCTTTTTCACTCACTAAGACAGGAATGTTTCAGAGAACTGGCAAGGCCACAGAGACTGTATTTAACCTGAAGGGATAAATGAGAATGGGATTTAGTAGTCCCTCCAGGGATTTGAAGAACCTTTAGGATAAAGCAGGAAAGCTACCAAAAACATATAATCTGTTATTAGGAGTCAGGCCTAGATAGATGAAAGTGATCAATATAGTAGCCAGGGATGAATAATGAGTATTAACTTCGGGGTTATTAAAAAAAATTAAGACCAAGAGACAAGGAAAGAACAGCTCTGCTGCCACGTTGTGGTCACAGAGCTATTTTTGATTCCTGAGAAGTGTGAACAAAAATCAGCTAAACAAAACAGTACCCAAATACAATATATTTATATATCCTGAATAATTTTTGTAAAGATTTTTGAAAATAAAGAAGCAGCAAAGGAAACTTTTGTGGAAGGCTAACTCATAACAGAATGCAAAGAATACACTTAAATTGCTATTTTCTGTGTGCTGACAGATTTATGATGCTGCTACACAGATTTCAGGAACATAATACTGGAACAGCTTTTTCAGGAACAGCTCATATTGGTTCAGTGCTTAAGAAGCTGCAGCCAAGTGGGGATTAGAGAAGAAGAAACAGCACACAGACATTCATTAGGGGTTTTCTTAACTTAATCAAATGAGGGATTATTCAGTTTTTTTCCCAGAGAGTACCTGAAGAGGGACCAAAATACCATTGTGTTTTCCATTGATAATTTTTTTCATTGCATTCTCTTAAGATGTCCCATCAAGGAATCAGATGTATTTCCCTCTCCCTTCAAGCAAATCACCAGAGCTCAGGAGACTGGCAGGATCGTACCCTGAATACATGCCTCAAACAGAACCTTGCTTCCAGCTAGTCCTTATCCACTGAATGTTCCCTTACAAAAAAAAGAGATACTAGCAAAGAATCATGGCACAAATCCCCTATGGCTTCCTTCATGTGTGAGATCTTCAGGAGGTCAGTCAGGACACAGTGCCCTAGCAGCACACTATTTTCTGTGCAAGCATTCAGAGTACAAAGGGCTCCAAGGCTACCAAAAGGATATAACTAAAATTACATGACTGGAGTCAGAGACCTTATTTTCCATTAGGAAAATCTTTCTATCCCACCTTTACACATTTCAGAAACAATGAGACTTTTAGTTGTTAAAACAGAGGTGGTTTATGCATTTATTAGGACACAAGAAGAGCATCTAGAGGATTTAGCACAAAAATAACCAAGAAGCATAATAACAGATGAAATTTAAAAATGAAGTATGAAGAAACTTACTGCAAAGAACTGCTGAAGACAACTCAGCTTCAAATGGGTTTTTAGATGATTGTTACCTCCTCGAGGAATTATTTTAAAATAAATTAAGACCTCTGCCTTTCTCTCTGCTTCTAGTACAGCAGAATTCAGGACAGCAGAAAAGACAGAACAGCATGTTATTTCGATATCTTGCATTTAGTTTTGTTCAGCACACTTCCTAAGTAACAGAACCCAAAAAAGTCTGGGAATATGATGAAGACAAAAATATTGACAAAATTTTTAAAAGCCTTAGAGACATCCTAACAGCATAGGAAAAACATCTTCCACACTAGCAGTTTAGGTTAAGGGTTATCAATGCTCTGAAACTCCATGCCTTAGGATTATAAACTCATCCTGGATAGTTTTTTGTGTCTGCAAAACATCCAGCATTCACCATTGTCAGAAACAGTACTAAACCCCTAATCTGGTCTGATTGAACACTTGACACATACCTGAAGTCAGGTGTAAAAAGAAGCAACGAGGATGGGCCAATAAAATCTGATTCTAAAACTACCAGCCGGGTGCCTACTTGGTCACCAACTCATGAAAACTTGACACAACAGGCAGCAAAATTAGCATAAAGTCCCTGCAGGGAGGAAACCCACCTCTCCACTGACAGATACACCCCATATGTTCTACCACCTGCAGGAGTGACTTCCTCTCAGTGAAGAAGAGTATGAAGAACACAATCCATGAACATGTTGTGTCAGGACTTGGTAAGGCTTCACATTCAACAGCTCCTCCTGCTGCTGTACACAGAGGCCTAATTCTGCAGAGAATTATAAGAATTGAGCCTGCCAAAGGACACTAGCTTCATTTCTGTGGGAGAGTGGAGAGAAATTCACCAGTTTATGGCCTTAACTCTATATTTATGTTATAAAATGTTTCTCCTTTGAAAATCCTAAGGAAAGCAAAGCTTTTATTTTTAAGACTCTCATGTAACTCCTGTGACCATACTAGTGTTCATATTTTATGCAAGGTCCTCCTGTCTGGCCTATACCTTAGACACAAGAAATGCACAGGCTTCAGTAGATGACATTAGATAAGCACATCAAAATTATATAAGGAGACCCAAATATACAAATCTCCTAACAAAAGGACTCTTAATTTTAAGCTTTTCTTGGGGCTAAGTTGATGCTTTGGAGATTAATTTCACAATATCTGAATTTAGGCCGCTGCAGAGGTACTTCTCACTCTACAGCTTGGATTATTCAGAAGACAACATCCCAACTGATCATGTAACTGAGAGGACAGTAATCCTTGGCTCCCACACATACATGGAACAAATGTGTTATTAATGTAACTAACTGTCATCCCCTCCAAGGAGGATATTCCAGAAATTCTTCCAACCGTTTGACTCACTACAAAGAAAAAAAATATGGGGAATGGGGTCGTTTTGACCAACTACTTGCCATCCAAAAGTTAAAATTCATGCCAGTAGAAACTACTGTTATGATAGCATGTTTTTTGTCAGATGCAATCAGACTATCAGATAATGTTCAAGGATATTTATTATAACTCTATTATTTTAAGCTTTACAGTAAACTATGGCAGACTCCACAATAGCATGAGACTACCTCTGAAGTTAAAAACATAATGCACTTGATAAAAAAATATGCTTTCATTTGCCTTTCAGTTCTTGAATCCCTAAAGTTATTTTTGAAGTTCTTTTCCAAAAGAAAACACAGTTATGGCTTTAAGAAAAGCTGAACTTCTGGAAAATAGCTGGGTCCTGAATCTTTTAAATGTGAATGACCTTCTTGGTTAACTTAATTAACTTTGTCCTTGAACTAAAAAAAGTTGGGGGTTTTTTTGGGTTTTTTTGGGTTGTTTTTTTTTTTTTTTTTTTAATTACTATCTTGAACCACCTCTTTTTTTTTAACCTGCTTTCACTATGGAAACTTGATTATAAGGATTCAGAATGATTTTTCTGAGAGTAAAACAAAAGCTGATGCAGTCCCATCCTAGGACAAGTCTTGCATTCAGTCCTTTCTTGCTATTCCATGCTTCAGTGCAAATTACCACAAATTCATGGACTGATGTTTTGTACTCACTACTCCTCTGTACTCATCCAAAGAAGATGCCTCTGTTGTGTTACTTGTCTCAAACCATCAGCTGATAACAGAGGAGCGTATCCCACACATTCTGAGGTCCAAGGTTACTTGTCTGTGAGCCACCAATAACAAGGCATCTGTGAGTCTGCAGGCAGCTACTGGGGCAGTGCTTGAGCAGGGCAGCCCTGCATCTCCACACAGTGAAGGCAGGCATCGTCAGTGTTCCCAGTCTGAGGTCTGTGTTTGTTCTAAGTTGACAAAGAGTGACTCTGAAACCTGGATCTTCTTATCTACCCAGCTCCCCACCAGCCAGATGAATGACAGAGACCTCTACCTATCCTAGTCCTGGGGACACTTCATACAATAAATGGCTGCTGAATACATCCTCATGCCTGAGGCATAAAACCACAGCATCAAGGAATCCTCAAAGTACTTTGCTATTTTCACACCTGTTAAACTCATCAGTAAATTTATCACTCACTAAGCCATGGCATTATAATGGTTGTGTAATTGATTCAGCAAGGAAAGCTTGGCAATCTCCCAACTGCCCACTCTGCCTTGTACTCTGGCTGGATTGGCTGCTGTCTCCACCTGTGCCTCCTGTAATTTTTTTTACAGCTCACTGCAATTGCCTCACCCTGTGCCTAAGTGAAACCTACAACATCCCAGCCAGGTAATTCTCATTACTTGGCACTTAAAAGACATTCTTATGCCCCTTAGTGTCAAGTAGTTGCTTTCACAGTTTCACAAAACTCACTGTCCAAAAACACGGGAACAGCAGATATGGAAAGAGTTCCAAGTTCTGCCTTCCTCTGCTAAGATCAAATCCTTCAACTGCCACTCTACACTGGCTGTGGAAAATATTTTTATGTCCCACTCCTAAATAACTTGTCTTTATAACATAGGAATGGGACAATACAGCAGCAGTTCTTTTAAATGTGGGACTAGTGTCTTCCTTTTCAATAATGCAATCCAGATACTCAAGTCAATGTAACATTTGTCATTAAAAAAAAAACAAACAAAAAAACAAAACAAAACAAAACAAAACAAAACAAAACAAAACAAAACAAAACAAAACAAAACAAAACAAAACAAAACAAAACAAAACAAAACAAAACAAAAAAAAAAACAAAAAAAAACCCAATATTGTCAGAGACAACTGCATAAAGAATAAATACACTGCCCCAAGAAATTACTAAAAGCAGTCCTCAAAATAAAACCAAGAATTGTTTGGTAAAGTATTACACAGAAGTAAATTCTTGGCCAATATTTAGCTTTGTATTAAGAAGGAATACAGTCACCTTTAGGAACTGCAGCATCTCAAGAGACTGCCCTTGCAACTTTTCAAAGCAGTAGCAATACTGGCTTCTCTGTCTTAGACTATAAAACACAAGCAGTAAAGATTAGAGGTACACCATTCATCATGCATTTTTATTTCCTTCTCAGTCTCTAATGCTTGTCAACTTTGTTCCCTACCTATTTGGGTGAACAGGTTCATGTCTTTCTCCAGAAGAGCCTGTAAAAGACATAATAAATATAAGGTCAGTAGTATATTTCAAATTACAGGACTTGTACCATAAAAGTGTTGAAAAGTAACCCTAAACCCATATGTCTGTCACTGTGGAATATTCCCTTCTGAAGGATACCAGCATAAAAAACCTTTTAAGCCCAGCCCAGAATAACTCTTTCATCTTTATAAACACGGCTTTTGAAAAATGCAGGAAAAGATACATCTTTCTCACAAAAAATTCCAAAGGCAAAGATAAAATCAGAATAAACAAAACAAAACAAAAAACTAACAAAAACAAAAAACCAAAACAAACAAACAAACAAAAAGCAGTTTTTCCAAACTGCTTCAGTACAATTCAGAAATAATAATGGTGCTAATTAGTCAATACTGCTTTGTGATGAGGTAAGATTTATGACTCAGGTAATAACTCCAAGTGTTTCTTAAAACCAGCTTGCACCACAATGATACCAGTGCAAATCACAGACTCCCCAGTGCTAGTGCAGTTTGCAGGTAACCAGCATCAGCTCAGGGCTGTCCCACTTCCACGTGGTAAGGGGATGCAAACAGGCCAAGGTACTCAAGCTGCTCAGGGATGAGGTGATGATTCCCACAAGAAATGGGTTCTAAGTTATTTGTCAAAGACCAAACCAGAAATTTAGCACAGAACTGAGAAAAAACCACACATATTCTTCTGAGTTTCAGTCTAGGTCCATAATACAAGGGTACCTTTTTTCTTTGATTTGCAGCGTCCCTCTTAAAGAGATCTAGATGCCTCTTGATATGTTTTGTTTACTATTAGACTTGACACATTTAGTTTGTTTTTCCTCCCTTTGGGACAGAACTACATAGAGTTAGACACAGAATTCTGATTGCAAAATAACTGTACTTCTAGTGTGTAATGGCCTAAGCTAGTAAAAAGGAAAAGGTATTCCAGGTGTAACCACAGCGAATAACTGAAAGACTAAAATATGAGCCTTCTAGGCAAACCACACAAAGGCAAATAGTCTAATGAATGTTAATGTATGTAAAGTATAGAGCACTGAAATTGCACCCTGAGTCATTATAGTTTACCCCAGCAATTCAAACCCACAAAGCCAGAAAAGTCGTGCCTTTGTCTTCAGTCTTGCCTCTGGAAGTCCCACACCACCCTCAGCCCTAGAAAGGAGGCCATATGTAGGATTTCACACATATGTTGCAGATGCCACATTTAGCAGAGAAGGCAAAAATTTCACTACTGGTCTGTCCTACCACAGAACATTTTTTAAAGTAAATACTGGGCACCCTGAACAATATCTTTTCCTGCACCTTCTACTTTCCTTACAGGTCAGTTCTTACCACAGTGTTGCTCCAGATCCACCCTTAGTAATGCCCAAATAAGCTCAAACAGACACCAGAAATACCTGTGTCTTGTGCCCTAGACACCATGAGCTTTGGAAGGCAATGCACTGTCTGAACTAGGGAGTGATGATTTCTGAATTATCTTGTGAATTATCTGCAAAATTCTGTAATCAGAGGAACCCTTGATGTATTTTTACAGTCCTCACTCCTTTCTGCTTCATGTTGACACTTCACATGAGCCCTGCTCCATGGGCAATTACAGGGTCACACCTATACCTGATCCAGCACAGCATAAAAGCACACACAGGAAAAAAAAAAATTTCATATGCCAGTGGAAAATTCTGACAGTTTTAATGTTCATAGTTAAAGCAAACAGTCCAATTCTTGTGAACAATGGACATTATTACACTGGTCTTTTCCAACAGTTCTTCCTCCTCCTTTGCCAAGGAGAGTGAGATGGCAGTCATGTCTGGAATTCACCGTTTAAATTCTGCTTGGAAGGCCACAATGTTTGAATATTGACATGAGCACTACCGCACTGCTGGGCTGGCATTTGGGACCCTTTCATCCCTTTATGTGTCAGTCCCTTCCATAACCTGCTTATCTTTGTCAGAGCAGTGTGGCTTTTGGCTTTGGCATCCCAAACAAACAGAGGATCCAGCTGCACACATGGCTCCCCTCCAGCCCTTTTTTGGGGCCATGCTGGTAGGTAGCCCTGGCCGCATTCTCCAGGGGGATTTCACCTCACTTTGACTACTGCAACACTTCCACATCATTACTCCCTTGGCTCCTTTGGAGGAGCTTTTAAAACTCATGGGCAAGCTGGTGAAGGGTCTGGAACACATGCCCTGTGAGGAAAAGCTGAGGGAGCTGGGGTTGTTTAGCCTGCAGAAAGCAGGCTCAGGGGAGACCTTATCACTCTCCCATTCCCTGAAGGGAGGCTGTGGCCACATGAGGGTTGACCTCTTCTCCCGGGCAACCAGTGATAGACGAGAGAACATAGCCTTAAACTGCATCATGGGAGGCTCAGGTTGGACATCAGGAAGGACTTCTTCAAAGAAAGGGTGATTAGACATTAGAATGGGCTGCGGAGGGAGGTGGTGGAGTCGCTGTCCTTGGAGGTGTTTAAGACCGGACATGGCACTGAGGGCCATCGTCTAAATGACACGGCGGTGTTCATTCCCTAGAATGTACTCCACGATCGGAGGCGTTTCCCGCCCTCACTGACGCTGTAATTCCGTAATTGCGCCCTTTGCTCCCGTCCTCACGGCCCCACCGCCGCACACCGTCCCGGCCACTGCGGGCGGAGCGGGCGCGCCCCTCGCGTCACTGCCCAGGCCCCGCCCACC
>WEIU01025075.1:25391-65765 GCA_013389925.1 Aegithalos caudatus
CCCACCGCGGGCTGGGGCCTCAGGAGAAGCTCAGGGCCAGGCTGGGCGCGGGTAGAGCCGGAGCCGAGCGGTGCGGGCGCCCTTGGGTGCTGCCGGCTTCTCAGGCGTGGCTGCCGGCGGGACCCCTGGGGTCATCCCAGGTCATGGTGACATCTGGGTGCCCTCTGCCCTCCGGCCCTGCCCGGGTGCCTGGCTGGTGTGATTTTTCACCTACAGAGGAAAAGCCTTCTAATAGTCCTGTGCTTTTACACGAGGTCGCTCACGACTAGGAAACTCCTGTTACAGCTGCTTGAGTTACTTTAAATTTGTTCTTCAGAAGTTGTCGCCGTACCCTTTAAATGCTGTGGGCCAATTAGTTTGTTCGAGTGTAGGTTTTTTCTGCCCTTCAAGCATGTTTATCACCTTGATACCTCTTAGGTAGTCTCATGATTCCATACTAATCTTCAAGCCCAGGAGCTGTAGTTTCTGGACAGACAGTGCTGGAGAATTGCCAGCTTCACGTGCTGCATATGTTGGTTTTGTAAACCAGTGGACGCTTTTTAAAGTTTCAGCTCAATGGGTGACCTTGAGGTTGCGATACTGACCTCTGTGTATGTTCTTGGTCTAGTGCTGACCATGGGAGACGTTGAGAAAGGCAAGAAGATCTTTGTCCAGAAATGCTCCCAGTGCCACACGGTTGAAAAGGGAGGCAAGCATAAGACTGGACCCAACTTGAATGGCCTGTTCGGACGCAAGACCGGCCAAGCCGAGGGTTTCTCTTACACGGATGCTAATAAGAACAAAGGTAAACTAAAAGCTGCCCATAGGGGACAAAAGTACTCAATTCTTGGTGATAGTTTTAAAAATCTGCCAAAAATCGAGCAGAGGACTAGAATATAAGTGTTTACTATTTTGAATTTATTATCTTTTTTTTTTTTTTTTAACTCTCCTAGGTATCACCTGGGGTGAGGATACTCTGATGGAGTATTTGGAAAATCCAAAGAAGTATATTCCTGGAACAAAGATGATTTTTGCGGGTATTAAGAAGAAGAACGAGAGAGCAGACTTAATAGCATACCTCAAAGTTGCCACTGCAAAGTAAAAGTTATCTGCTGCCTTATTTATTTCACAAAGGAGATGGCAATGGAAATGTCAGTGATGAGATTGGTTTTTAAACTTTCTATTTTTACATGTACTGTGTCTAACCTTAAAATCTGTCTCACCCATCTCATGGTGGGTCACTGGAGTACACACTTGTTTGGCAGCCATTAACTTAACAAAGACTATGTAATTGGGTTTGGTCATCCTTGATCATAAAAATTAAAAAAAAATAAATAAACATTTCCTGCCTCTTCATTGTTTAAAAAATATGTAAATAATCAAATGAGTAATTGTCAGCAGCACAATGGTTTTGACAGCTCAGCTCTTTAGCATTAAAAAACAGGGTGTTTTTTTGGCATCTTCCACTATAGATCTGTTACATTAACAACAAAGGCTATAAAAAAAGCCCCAGTCCCAATATAATATTTTTCTAAATTTAATCTGTGCTAGGTGTTGCAATATGTGTTATTCTGTCTAAAGCTTGTGATAAAAATGCATTTCATCTGATTTAAATACTATTTGTGAGCAGGCAGTTGTGCCCGACCTCTTGTCTTTTATCTAGGGGAAGCATGTTACCTAATTCATCCAGATTTTGACAGCTGCATGCACCTATAGAGTATAACTCCCCCTCAGAAACCTCTCCAGTTTTGACCTGTAATTGATATCCTTTGCTCAGTAAATCTTGTGAGAACAGCCATTCTTAGTGTAAGAGATAAACACCCTGTTCTGGGAATACGAGTGCTAACTGAGAGTTATTTAATCTTAATTCAGCAGAAACATTCACCTAGCATCCATTGTTACAGGCAGTTTCAGATGAAGGAGTGCAGGAATGAATGTGCTGGTAGACTATAAGACAAAATCAAGCAGTCTTCCTCTGTGCCTGGCTGTAGCCACATCATTATTTCTGAAGGTTCTGTCTCGCACATTGTAAAGCAGTATTTTTAATGTTCTAACTGCATTTTTTTCGTACTAAGTTGTTCAGAAGAATGTATACCAATGTATACTGTGTACCAACAGTAAGGCATAATTTGGAGCAATCGATACTGTAGATTAAAGAAAAATTAAAAGTCTTGCTTGCTGTATGTGTATGAAATTAAGTGAAAAACAGTGGGAACCTAGAGCAAAGTTGGGTAAGATAGAAAAAAAGCTCCACGTGGAAAAAGGTAAATTCTAATTGAGTTGGTGGGGGAAGTATAAATGTGGCAGTTTGTATTTTGGACCAGAGCCAGTAAAGCTCTTTCAGGGATGTGCTGTTTAAGAGCATTTTCTGCTGTGCTTCCAAAATGTGATGGGAGAAAACTCAAGGTAACTCAGAAACTGTAGCTGTGCTGTAGGATGGGCTGCATTTGATTTGTATGAAATAGTTTACTTATTGTAAAGGGCTTTACTCAGAGTAAATGTGTGAAAAGCGCTAAATGCTAACAGTGGTCTCTGATTTCTACCATATTGTGTTGTGATTTTTTCTTTCCAGACTAATCTGCAGACAGCATTTGCAATTATGGATACAGTATTAACCAACAGCATTTTTTTTACTACAGTCTTGTAAAGAGAAAGCTTCAAATTGCAGTAGTTTATTACTGTTCCAAGTTCCCTGAGTGATGTTTGTCATAGCACTTTTATGGCTATGCAGAACTGAGTCTTTTCATACCAAAATCCTTGATAGAGCAGTTGTGTATACAGTTGTATATAGCTGTCTGTACCCAGCTCTGCAGTCTTCGGAGGTGATGATGGGGAAGAGAGAGTTGTGACAGTTTGTTCTGTTTCACCTTTATGAAAGAAGACTCTGATCTCCAAGCTGCTCTTCTTTACAACTTGTTTCTTTAGATAGTCAGGGAGAAGGATTTTTCAGTAAGGTGTGGTAATTCTGCACAGATTACCATTTGCAACAGGTAAATTACCTGTCATCAGAAAAGCTTCATGAGGAGGTGGAGTTATCCTTTGCCCAAAGTAAGCACAGTTTAGTTTAGCTCTTCAATCTGCCTGAACAAAGACAAATGTTACTTCTACATAATGCTGAAGACTGCTAACATTCATTTCTAGGCTCAGAATGCATTCTTGATTATATGTTAGGAAAAAGACCATTTGCATCTTTAAAATTTCATCTTTCTGTGTATGCAGACCGAGAACAGCGATGGCCTAAAAGTTTTGTAGTAGGTATCTAGGCAGCCATTTGCCACTGGAGAAACACAATGCTGTGGCATTCTTACTAGTGGATAAGCAAAGAATATTGGAAGGAGGTTAGATTATCACTTGAGGTAAGTGTTCATGCAAGCTTGAGTGGGTTCTTTGCAGGGTGGGAAGGAGGCATCATGATGAAGCTTTACATAACCAAGCTTTAGTTTTTTGTTTCCTAGTTTATATTACAGAGTAGAGGGGTGGGGTTTGCCTTTGCTTTATGAAGCACCAAGCTTAGTGGTGTTCATTCTGACAGGGATATCAGTCTAGACGTGGTATGTCACTAGTTCCTTTACAGTTCCCAATTAGGGAATCGAAGCACCACTGCCAAACACTGCATCATCCTGTAAAAATTGTGCTTGGCTACTGGTTCACAGCTTTGGGGCATGCCTTTGAAACTGATCTTGTGATATTTTCACATGTAATTATGCGAATGAATGAAGATAATTAATGACTGGAAAAAAGGTGAAATCCAAAAGCACACCTTTTCATAGTATGGCTTCCAAATAAGTAGGACACTTAAAGCTACAAAACTTATTAAATGTTTTATATCCAAGTGAAATTTAGTGATACATAAGCTGTCTTGTTTATTTAGAGTCTTAACAATTCAAGTGTAACTACTCTATAACCATCTTGGGAAAGTTCTATTTGTTGCTGCCTGTACAATTGTAAATTACTGTTTAAGAAAAAGATCTTCATTTTGATAGGTTTAGTCTTGTATGGCATTATGCAATGCTTTCCTTTTTTCAGTACAAAATACGACATTAGTTTCTGAAAGAAATATGGTACACTATCCTCGTCCTTTTCACAGGGGAGAGCAAAACCTTTTCACAGGGGAGAGCAAAACCTTTTCACAGGGGAGAGCAAAACCAGCTCATCAGTAATAATTAGATATTCTAGTCTCTCACATATATCAAAGCCCATTGTCATGCACACATTTACCTCTACAGTAAGCCTTGTCATTTGCCTTTATCCAAAACAGATCCTAAAATCTCATCCAGGGCTAAAGGCAACAGAATGTTTTATTACACACAGGATGAGTCAAACCATTTATACTGATGTGCTGAAAACCAGGTTATTCTGGAGGTGAGCAGCCCAGAGCCAGCAGTAGGACATACTAACCCTGGGAAAGAGTATGACATCCTGTCCCTTCCTAGTGCTGCAATTGCTGAGTCAGGACCCCAGGTAGTTGTAACTGCTCACTTTTAAAGCTTGCATGTGAGTACTTGCATGCTTTTTTCCAGGATTGTTCTTGTGATCTGAAATACAGAAAATACGGTGGTCACCTTTTGAATGATTGCTTTCTGCTTAGAGGTCAGTGTCACAGGAGGTAAAAGTGAGTGATGTTTGCTTCTGTAACACCATTCAGATTCACATCCTCAGTTTCCAGAAGGCTGTAATAACCAACAAACTGAACCTGTGTGCTGGGAAGAAGATGCTCTATCCTCTGATGAAGCTGTCATTATGCAAAAGGGAAGACAAAAAGAAAATTAGCAAAAGAGGAACCAACTGTAGGACAGTGTTCAAAACACATACCTGGGAGCAGGGGAGGTGTGTTCTCTCCAGGTTATTTATGCACTTAATTTTAAACAGCCTTGGATAAAAATAAACCTGTCAGTGGAGATCAGAAGTCATTACTCTGCTGGTTTTACATCTCATTAAAGCTGCTCAATGCAGCTTGCTTATGCAATGTGAGCCATTGCTTTTTTCCTTTCAGAATCACCCACTCTTCAGATCCATCTTCCCTTTCCTCTACGTGTTAAAGCATATTTTTTGTGTGTAAGTTTGTGCTGTCCCTGTCTTACCCCACTACCAGTCTTCTAGTCATAAGCACTCCAATGAAAAGCTGTTAGCAGAAATACCAAGCTGTATTCTCTCCCTTACAATAAATCACAGAAATTGACTTTGATGGCCCCATTCAGTTGTGAGTGTCTGGTGACAGTTTCTTTATAAGATGTCTCATGGTTCTTAGGACATGGGACATTGCCTTTTATTGGTGTTTTTTAGTTCTAAATTTTTGAGAGCTAACTAAAGCAGGTCATTTTATGTGGCTTTTACCTGCACTATGCCTCAGGTGGTTTTTTTTTTTTTTGGTATGAGATGCAGCGTGATTATATGAGCATTCCCTGATTTGTAGTCCTTCCAGATAAGAAGATGCACATGCACTGCATTTAAAAAATACCCTGGTTGTCACCTATGTGTCACCAGTACCCTCAATAATCTGGTGCTCTTACCCAGATTTTGTTGCAGGAATCTTCCTACATTGAGTGTAACCAGCCTTTCCCTGGAAGTATGTCTCATATTTCTACTTCCACTGTTGATTTTTTGTTTGGAGAACAGCGAAGAAAGGAAATCAGACTTCTTCATACCTTGCCATGTTTCCTGTAAGACTGTCATTTTATTTCCAGTTATTCAGTCAGTTTTTTTGCTATTGACAGAATCACTGAATCATTTCAGTTGAAAAAAGCCTCCAAGATCATAGAGTCCAACCTGTGACCCACCACGACCTTGTCAGCTGGACCATGGCACTAAGTGCAAACAATGTCCAGTTGTTCTTGAACACCTCCAGGTATGGTGCCTACCACCTCCCTGGGCAGTCCATTCCAGAGCTTAACAACCCTTTCCTTGAAGAAATTCTTCCTGATGTCCAACCTGAACATCCCCTGGAACAGCTTAAGGCTGTGTCCTACTGTCACTGGTTGCCTGGGCAAAGAGGTTGACCTTCACTTGGCTACCACCTACCTTCAGGCATTTGTAGAGAGTGATAAGGCCTCCCCTGGGCCTCCTTTTCTCCAGTCTGAACACTCCCAACCCCAGCTCCCTCAGATTTCCTTGTAGAACATGTTCTCCAGACCCTTCACCACCTTTGTTGCCCTTCTCTGGACTCACTCCAGCACCTCAATGTTATTCCTGTAGTGAGAGGCTGAGAACTGGACACACAATTTGTGGTGCAGCTTCACCAGTGCCAAGTAGAGGGACAAACATTTCTCTGAATATTAGATATTAGATCTGTATTCCTTTCAGTGGTATTTTTACAGGAAAGGTAACATATTTTCCATTCCACAAATTTCTGCCATAGTGAGTAATTTTAATTCTAAGTCTTATGTAGGTTAGCTTGCCCATCTGCTCTTTCTCTTCTTCGTTTCACGTTATTGTTACAATTTATACTTTTCATGTCTGAACTGTATGCAACTTCTCATACTTTACTATTCAAATGTACTCTTTATTTAGAATCTCTTAACTGTATAGTGGCTCTAAAATGTACCTCTCTAATATGGACTCTAAAGGTAAAGCCTTGACTTGAAGAATCCTTCTACATTGTTTCATTTTTTTTTCTTGATATTCAGTTTCAGCTGGACACCTAAGAAAGTCTTTCTGTGATCCTCAGAAACATGCTTCCAAAACACAATGATGGAAGTGCTGAGAAATGTCTTTAACTGGCAGCATTTGATCAGTTTCTTGCTTGCACTCAGTGAACAGGAGAGGGAGCCAATGCACAAAGAAGCTGCAGGAGAGTTGTAACATGCTCTTGAAGGTAATTTTGAAAAAACCCGTTTGAAAGACGAATTTCATTTGTACACAAAGCAGTTTTAGTGCAAGTGCTCAGCAAAAAACGCTGGAGGTGATTATCCACCCGAATACAATGATATGTCTGCAATAAATCTGTGGTGTTCTGAAGTCTTAAACCAATTCATGTTTTATATTTCATCAGGTGTGCCCAAGTTTGAAATTGTATTAAATTTTAGCCTATTCAAAGGGTACAAGATTCAGCTGGAAAGCAAAATGTTTCTTTCTGACTTCTCCAAAGAATCTTAAATCAAAGGTGGCAATCTCTAATGTATATTCTGGATTTGTTCCTAATGTGGAACTTCAATGTCATCAGTTGAAGTATTAAGCTTGAAATGGATATAGAGGCAATATAGTTTCTCCACTAGCAGTTAGGCAGAAACATGGTGACTTTTGTTAGCAAAAATGCACTTATAAATCTGTTTTTAATGCTGCCTTATGGATGGTGCCTGGTGATAGTCTCAAATTACCCTGAAAAGCATGATGTTTTACAATACACCTAAATACTAGCATTGATACTATATAAGATCCTACAAAAACTAAGATTTGTAACATTTAGTTAGAATTTTACTTAGCAGGGATATTTCTTATGAGGATATCAATGTTAATTATACTGTCAGTACAGATTTTCTGGCACATGCCTGATCATGAAGCCTTTGCAACTCTTCAAAACACCATGCTGCCTTTTGTCCTGTCACTTCATGGTCAATGTGTATGTTACAAGTTAAGCTTGTTTTGCAGTGCCTAATTCTACCAGGAACAGTCTGATGAGACATTAAAAATTTAGCTCATATATGTGTTTGCTCTCACTCTGAATTCTCAGTAAGATGACATCTCTCTCTGTACCAGCATCCAGTGACACATCAGAAAAAACTCCCAAGGAGAGATGCAATCAAAAGCAGAGCTTTGCAGATGAAAGATACTTCCACATCAGAAAAATCTATCAAAAACATAGGGTAGTCTTCCACAATGAACTGGATCATAGCATAGAAGTCAAGATGAACACAAATGAAGCAAAGAAGGAGAAGCAAAGTGGAAATTAAACAAGGTTAGTATAGGGTCACATATTGTATGTTCAACAGGGACAAAGAATACACCTGTGATTTCACCTATTGCAGAATGAAGGGAAAAGCAGTGGAAACCCAGAAGCAACAAAACCCCAACTTGTGTACCTTCAGTTGAAGGTTTAGAGGGAGTGGGTGTGTGTGTTCAGTGAGTATCTCTTTGGTTGGATGCATTTAATTTTGCTTCAGCTAATAGAAGTCATCCAATTGAGGCTACCTGGCTCCAGCAGTCTGCACTTCACTTGCACTGGTTTTACTGATATATGTCCCACATTAGCAAATCAGCCAGCTGAGAAATGGTGTGATGTTTACTCAGTGCACATATCAAATGATGTTTTGCAGGGCTGTTAAGCTCTGATTCTTCAGAAACACCAAAGCCTAATGCCCCCGCTTACACAACATGCTTGAGTTACACTGGAGTTGATGGCGTAGCTTTAAATTTCACTCCAGCTCCAGATCTTACCCGAAAAGTACAGGTCAGTAATCTTTAGCAGATGCAGTGAACATACTGTAGATTAAAAGGTAACAAGGGCTCTAGCATAGGAGAGAGTAGTCATACTGAGGAGTCAGCATGAAAAAGAGCCTTTTTTCTTTAGCCAGAATATATAAAAAGTATTGATGGGGAGCTTGGATTAAATTACATTTACATTGCCAATTTATTTTAAATGTAAGGATGCTAGTTCTCTGAGCTGCTCTGTGCCAATCCAGAATGCAGCTGAAAGTCAAGTCATCATGAAAGTCTCCAGAAGTGAAGATAAAAAGCCCAGTGAATCCACATCCACTGCAGTGCCATCTGTCTGGCTCTTTGCCTGTCTGGCTCTTTAACACCAGTTTTCAGTTTCTAGGTAGTGCAGGCTGATGCTCTGACTGATCAGGTTAGCCAAATCTATGTTTTTCTCTCAGAAAATGGTTTCCAATAACCTTTTTTATCATCTAAAGATTTCAAGAAAACTATTCCTTTGCTAAAGCAGTTAGTTTTATTTTTCTCATGCAATCAAATCAATGCTGTGTAGACAACTGGTGCTGTTGCCAGGAAAGCAGGAGAAGGAATGGTCACCGTGAAGGCTTCTCCTGCTGCCCAAGTGAGCTGGGATAATCCCCTCCTAGGGCTTCACACCATGACCCAAAGACAGCATGGTCCCAAGCTGTGCACCCACAAGAGTTTGGTGTTTGGCAGCTGGAGTGTTTTTGCCATAGCTCTAGACAGCCTTTCTGCGTCCCATGCCCACTGCTACTGTGGTTAAAAAAGTGGGGATGGAGGGAGAGATAAAAACTGTTGTCAGTTTCTGCACTGTGGTGTAGGGATTAGGTCTGAGAGAGTTTGCAGTTCAGGATGGTGTGCCAAGAGATGTTTTTCCATGCAGATTTATCTTAAATCTTGACCTTCCCACTGCCCATTACCAATAATGTCTGCTACCTCTCACCTCCTCTAGGTGCAGCTTCTTTTCCTGCATGGCTGCAGCAGGAACTCCCAGTAACCAGATCACAGACACACGTTTGACTTCTTCAAAAAGGGGGACAGTCTCCATTTATCTTCCAGGTTGGGGAGTTTTCTTTCTAGAGTGTTAATATTTCCAAACATCCTTTCTTTCTTACCTTAGGGTTACAGATTTTGGTTCTTACTTTAAAGAACAGCACAGCATCTTAGGGTCACTAAGAACAGAAATCTTTAGATTTCTCCAGGCCTTTGGAGCAATCCAGTCGCTCATCTGCTTAACTGAAAAGGTTGGGATCCTCATTTTCTGTAAGGTCTTCTAAGATTCTGGAGTGGTTTTGGTTTTTTTCCCGGGTGGCTTGTTTTTTTGTTTGTTGTTTGCTTGTTCATTTGTTTTGTAAGAACTACTAATAGGTTTTAATTTAGAGAGTCCTTGAAAGGTCCATCCAGTCCCTTCCTCATGGGAGAAGAATATAATGCCATAAACATGAGGGGATTCCTTTTATTTTCCTATTTGTCTATCTGCTTGAATTTGACCCTGAGGGACTTCAAATACAGGGCAATTATTGGGTAAGTATTTCTTACTACTTCATCTGCAGATATTCACTTTATTGGTGCATATTATGTGCTCAATTTCTCTTTATTTATGCACCTAATGCAATATAAGAGCTTGTAACTTCACTGAAAGTAACAGTAAATATCAAGTGTACATTTTATGACAGCACTAGACATTAAAAGGTTTCAGAGGTAGAATTTTTTTCAGTAGCACAGGTGCTTAAGTCTAAACAAAGGCTTTATCGTAGCACAATGAGAATCTTTAACTTGGAATTTCTTATACGAACAAGCAAATATTAGTACAATTCTGAAATGTTTGATCCTTTGATAACCCATCCTGTTTTCTTTTGCTGTCTACAGCTATTACAGCTACATTTTTCGAGAGAATGAAATATATGGTTGTAGTGATTGCTGAAACATTCAGCCAGCAAATGTTTGGTTTAAGCTATTTTTAAGAGAAATTCTGCATAAACACAATAACTTGTTCATATTTCTTTTATTTTTATTTAATTGAGCTCCTTGTCTCTCACAAACCTGGAGGGTGGAAGAGGAAAGAGGGACTTAGGAGCTCGAAATACTGTACAGAGCTCTTTCCCATAGCTGTGGCTGTAATCCTTATGTGTGGGACTCTCTTTTTGTCCTGTGACTTGTTCATGCTTACGGTTTCTTTCCAGTCACAGAGGAAGAGACCTTTTCCCTCTTCATGAAGCCACCTTTTAAAGCAAGGCCTGTTGTTTTTTTCAGGCCCATCTTTTCCAGTAAATGTAGGTAGAACCAGTCAGAGTTTGTACAGTGTTGTGACTTTCTCTGTTTCTTTGCAAGTTTTAAGTGGTGCAGGGGTTTTGTTTTATAAATAGAAGAGTTTTCACTACTCTCAGGAATAGTATCCACTTACAATTGTAAAATTATATGCTTTGAAGTTTCTAGCTGTGGGAAAATACACATTTGTCTAAATTGTGCTAGTAGGTGGAATTTTTCTGTCTTGCCAAGCTTTGTAGAAATTAAATAGCACTATAAGCATTTTCTAAGTGTTTAATAGACTTTGGTGAGTTCAGAAATGCTGGGGCTTTTTTCTTTTGCTGTAATGCAAATATGAGACTGTGAACCTGCCAATACATAACTAATCCCAGAAAATGCAAGTGCCAGGAAGTCTACACAGCGTGTATAAAGCAAACCAGAGATGTGAATTTGACTGTTTATTTCTTGTCAGTCTCAGGGAACCCAAAGACTTAAAACATTGCAGGTGTTGACTTTAGATCAGTGTGGATGTGTATCCCACATCTACCTAAAGTTTGGCTCCTACACCCAAATGTCATTGGATAGGATTTATTCTCAATATTTGCCTTGGTTTTATTTCCCTGCCACCATAACAAAAATGGAAATCTCATCTGGGGGAATTTTACATGTATACAACACTTATTAAGGCANCATTGCTTGCTTCTTATGATTCTGTGTCCTTTCCTGAATTGTTTCTCTGTAGCTTCAAAGTCTGGGTCAGAAATGCTTAGAGGCCAATATTTATATTCCTTGCTTGAATTCCATGTTATGAAAGACATAGAGGAGGCAGCCCAATAATTACACAGAAGTGAATGTTTTATTGCTCTTGCATTGAACCTCATATAGCAAGAAAAGCTAATTTAACAATTGAAGCAAAAAGTTTAGTTAAAAAGACTTCCTATATGTGGCATCCTGGATTTATATCCTTTATATCCCTAGAGGGATCAACTCTTCATCCTCCATTTATCCAGCATTAAATAGTCCATTCAGGATGATCTTGTCTACCATGAATGGATGCTGAACTTTCCACCACCCCCAGCCCAGCTGCTTCCTTCTGCTCCTTCTGAAAAAGTTGTGGTTTCTTCATTTTTGTTGAATGAAGTATTGTCTTCATTTGCTCTGCTGTTTGCTCATTAATTACTATCTCAAATATATATAAATATGTGTGTGTGTGTATATGTTCTGTAGTCTCTTGCTGCTTCACAATTTATGTACAGTAAAAAAATTAAAGTCTGAAGCATATAAATTATTTCAATAATGATCAGATTCAATGCACTGAGGGATTTTTTTTTTTAAGTAATGATCCTGGTAATTGAGAACTCATAAATAGGATGTGGGATAAAGATATGTAGCCCAGGACAATGTTTGCAGCAATACTGTTTTTTCAGTTCCTTTCCTCCTATTCAGATGCATTCTCTTGATTTGTGTCTGAAGCTCAGGAGGAAAATAATCAGCTTTTGTGGGATTTAGGCATTAGAGTCCTTCTCTGTTTCTAAGCACTCAAGTAATAAAGACTCTGTGAATTATCTCCAGCACACAGTATTACTATCTTTCCAAAATTGTCATTGCAGTTGAGTTTAATGGCTACTCTACAACTTAGAAGGAGCTATAAAAATCCAAAAGGATGGCACCACAGCTACAGACTGAAATGCAGAAAGTGTAGTTCTCACTCCAAGAAAAATATCAAATGCATTAGCAGAACATGACTTCATTAGCAGCATTAAAAGTTATCATTTACGGGAAGGCAAGCTCTACTTTGGCAAATATTTCAGTGAATGACAACAGCTTCTTGAATATTTCAGCTAACATGCACTGACAGCTGGTTTAAGGTGGCACGTCTAAAAGCATTTAAAATTACAGCAACGTTCCTTAGTATAAAGAATTGTTACTGCACTAATTTTCTTCATTCTAAAAAGACTTTCTAGAGTGTTTAGTGTATACTAATGTTCATATGTATGTAAAGCCACAGACATGTCTCCCAGATAGTTATGTTGCCCAATATCTTTCTAAAATATAGTTTTTGAGAAGGGGGGGTGTTTTTGTTGTTTGTTTTTTTTAGGTTGGTTGGTTGGGTTTGGGGCGGGGGGGATTTGGGTTTTTGTGTCACAGTAGAAAAAGAAACATGTTCTACATTTTGCTACTTTGTTACTTAAAATTTTGCTTGAGGTTGACTCAATTTTGTGACTTGGAAGGTTGTTTTTTTTTCTCTCCCTTCTGCTTCTCATCCATCCTCACCTCTATACAGGAAACCTACATAATACTCATCAGTCCTTCCTTCAGCCCTGGCAGGATTTGTTGATTATCCTTTGTTTCTACGTTGCCTGCAGTGAGTCCTCTCCTAGGCTGCTGCCACTGCCATGATGAGGTTTAACTTTTGTGACATTATCCTTCTGGGAACAGTAGGATAGATTTCTTGGATTGCTGCAAGCCACCTATCTGAATAAGAATATACCACTCTGCAGTTCAAATACTGGTATTGTTTCCTGAGCCAGCAAACCTATATTGATAATATTTCTTAGCTGTTTTGACAGGGTTTTTTTTTTCCCCTTCAATCTCATGATTGTTAAAAGAATAGCTGCTATAATTTTGATTTAGAACAGCATCATTCCATGTTTCAGAAAATCAAGATCAATTTTAATTAGGCTCTCTATCTTTTACTTACAAGAAAATAAAATCAAAGTGAGTAGAAATGCTATTGTGTCCCTGAGGATTTCTTGTTTACACATGTAAGGCCTGATTCTCTTCCATTTTATAGTGACACAAATGAGGCATAAATGTTAGGCACAATGTAAATGTAGACTGGTGTAAAAGCAGTGGAAGGTGAAAATTTGGGCTTAAGATGGGCAAAATAGAGAATATTTAGATGCAGGTGAGTGTGATCTTCAAAGCGGAGAAGACAAAGACAGAAAGTCCATGAATCTGAAGTGGACAGGAATCTGAACTCAGATCCTGCAGGGAAGTACAAGAGGTAGCTGGTTTGATTCCCCTTCCCAGTCTTGCAGCAATTATTTTTGTCCAGATAGACCTCTTCAGACAGCAAGATGTACAGGTAAGATATTTGACAGACAGAAGGAGAACATAACCATGTCATGCAAGCCTTCCCTGCACCTCCAGGGACAGGGAAAGGAGAGGAAAGGCAGACACGCTGTTCCCATGTCCTATTTGCTTCTGCCTGGCTGTGGAGACCAAATGCCTCTTGCCATACCTAAGAGTACCCAGGGAGTTTCTGGAAGTTAGGAGAGCCTCTCAGCAGCTGCAATGGCTGAGGTGCTGCAGAGCCACCAGGACCTGCCTTTGCTGTGCCCAGGCCTGGGAGCAACTGGAATAAAGGAAACTTCTCTCCCAGGCAGTTAGAGAAGCCACGCAAGCCTCATTTGCTGTCACCACATCTCATCAGAGCCACGAGCCTTTTCTGTAATGGAGCTAGACACTCTTGCTGTCATATTAAAAGGGATAAAAAATGAAGGTTTAAGAAATTTGAGAAGAAAAAAGGAAAGTCGAGGTAAATTCAAGCCTGCTCTTCAGTGCATTACAGAGAAGAGTGGGGACAAGAAATCAGAAAGTTGTGGAGGGAAGGCAGAGGGCACTATGCCACTTAACAGTGAGAGCTGGAAGTGCATGGAATATTCACTTGTTTGCTCACATCTAAATTTCTACTAATGTTTTCAACAAAAATGGCCATTAAGCAGCAACACATAAATACACAAAAGCTGTATTGTGGAAATTGTCACTACAGTCCACCCTGTGGCACTAAAGATCTGCCTGAGCAGCACAAGGCGCCGCTTCCTCTGGCCACCTACTGGCACTGGATGAATGTGTCTGTCCTGGCTGCCACTTATTAACAGGAGCTTTGGCATCTCTCACCCAGCTGCAATGACACCAAAACAAGGAAAGTTTCCTCGAGTCACTGGAAAATCGACTACATAATTCTCATTTGGCAAGTGTGTGGGGAGGAAAGAACAAAGCATGCAAGGATTTTTGGTATGTTCCATATCCAGCACCTAGATGGAAAAAGGCATGGGCACATATATAAAAGGATGAAAATTAAGTTGCAGAAAGGAGCAAGGGAAATGTGGAAGGGGCTGAGGAGATGGAGAAGAGGCTTTGTGGTAGAAAGTTCCCCATGACTCCCCCTCTTTGGAAAGAAAACAAAAGACTGGAGATAATCAAGGGAAAGGAAAGCTGGTGAAGTGCTCACACAAAAATTAGGGAGGCAGATCTGATAACATTTATCAGGGAGACAGCACTGAAGGGAGGACAGTCATAAGAAAAACAGGTGGCTTTACAAAGGAACAAAGCAAATGCAATTTAAAAGAATCAAAGAATTTCCATGAAAAGAGTGAGACATGAAGAAGACTACAGAAAGTTTATCCAGATGTAAAAGGATGGTGATGCAGAAAAAGAAGGTTAGAATCAGAGCAGGACTAGGATGTTATTGACTCTGTTTTATTGAGTGTTTGGCCCGTGGATCATTCTGCCCTATACGTGACTAATAGCTTGCTTCCCTCCCTAGACTCTACTTCTTTCAATACAGCCTACATCATCCTCTTTTTTCTTCCTTCTGAAAAGCTGCCTGATCTTGCACTCATACAGCTGAAAATCCATAAAAATTCAAAAAAAGTAATCTTACAGCAAAAAGCAATATTACAATAGCGAATCACTGTGCCTCTACAGGCAGCAGCTGCAGGAATGGGGTCTAATTTTCACTCTGATCAGCTCTTCAGCTGAGCATTTTCATATGCCTATGGTCTCATTCTGTGCAATAAGTCAGAGGTAATAACTGAAAGCTATGGAGAAGCTTCATATTATTAATTATGTAGTTACTTCATTAGTAAGTAGAATATACATAACACATATACACTGAAACAATTATAAATTATTCAGTTGAAACCATACTTACCAAAATGCCTAGGCAAACTGTTCTATTTCATATGGTTTTGAGTTTTGTATATTATTTGTCCATAAAGATATGAATCCTCTAATTTCTTTAATTTGTTCTTATACAGAAGAAAAAGAACACCCATGATTCCACTTTCTTTGGAGGAATTTCAGAGCACAGAATAGCACTGGTAGCACTAAATAGCTCATTTAGCTAAGACTTATTTGCAAATGGATAAAATAATAGCAATTTGTGGAAGCATCTTTCATTGCTGAAATTGATAGTCCTGTAGTGTCATCTTCTGATTAAAGTTGTTTTGGAAATATGGAGTAGGGAAAATTACTACCCAAGTTCTGTTTGTGTTTCTTTTAATAATATTGGCCTACAGTTCAGTAATAACCAAAATGTTGATTGTATGTAAATACATAGAAAGTTTTTCTCCTCTGGTAATAGATAAAATTCTAGGACCCTCTGAAGCACAGGTTTAATTTCAACTAGAAATGAAGTTTTAAAGAGGTTCTTGTGCCAAACAGGCCAGGAACATTACTGGGTCTTTGACTAGAGTATTTTCATTTCTGATCAGCTTCCTCTATTCCTCTTAAATGTGTGCTTAGGAAAAGGCCTTGTTAAAAGGATGTTGAGCAGTCAAATAAAAGCTCCTTTAGGAAGCAACTTTTCTGTTCTCCCAGGTGGCAGAAGAAATGGAGGCTTCTGCTATTCTCTTCCATTCTAAGCCTGCTCATCTTTTCACTCTCAGGGGTAGATGCACCTGTGCTGTACACTGCAGCACAATATACAGATTTTTCAGGCTAATTCTTACTGAGCTAGCATTGGCAGCAAAGAGAGAAGAGCTGCATTAGGAGAGCACTGCATCAGAGCCAAGTCCTCCAGCTGAGAAACCACCCTGGATGCCTCTACTCATTTAGCACTTAGCCTCACAGGCAGGCACTGTGTCCAGGCATGGAAACGCAGTGTTTCTGAGGGGGAGAGCAATGACCGCTTCCCCTGGTGATTCACCAATTCAGCCTGGCTCTTAACAATCCGTGCGTGGTGTCCTGTGGCCTTCCAAAGGACGTGCTCAGTCGTGGGTGACACACAGAGGCCAGGAGACCTTTGCATCTTTGGCCCCTGACCAAACTCCTCCAAGAGAGGCAAGGCAGAGGCTGTCTGGGAACATCGATCTGGGTATTGACTGGTTTCCTTCTCTAGCCTAAGCAGAGCAGGATCCCTCCTTTCTAAGGGAACTGGAAGCAGCAGCATGTGTCAAGTGCTCCTGGGAATGCCTGGGGAGGCTCTGAAGTCATTACAGCCAGTGTTTTGTCCGGCACCAGGAACAGTGCTATCGATTTTGCTCTGTTCTCTTGTCATCAAGCTGAGTCAAGACTGTTCTTCTAAAAGCTGCATTAGAAAAATGTCAGCAGAGAATCTGCTGCACCTTCACAAACTGTTCAGGGAGCTCACGGGTTTAGTTAGGCCTGATGTGGTAGGACAGTATCTTGTCTTTCTGATTGATTGCTGGAAATCTGTTGTTTTGCCAGGCTCTGCCTGTCCTGAGAAAGGAAGACTACTGTGCCAAGTTTCATACTGAGTGCGGTTCTATAAATTAGCTTTAGTGCTTAGCTTATTAGAACCAGAGGCAAATAAGAGGCTAAATGAGCACTACTGGTATTTAACTATGCATGAGGTATGATTTAAGCAGCACAAGACCTGCGTGTTGGATGTACTGTCAGTGGACTCAGTAATGAAGCTCTTTACTGAGGAACACTCACTTTTCCTTTAGCCAATTGACAAGAAATGCTTTTTGGCATCATATGACTATGATATTGCAAGTTTTGCTGTACAGAAATAAACTCGAAAATCTAATTTAACACTGAGCAATAACTTGCTGATCACAGGCCACTAGATTTATCTTTAGGTAAATCACCTTCCTCTAGACAACAGCAATTGATGTTTAGACATAGTGGTATAATGGGCAGTTAAAAAAAAAAGAGTAATGTCTTCACCCCCATGTCTCATAAACTCATTGTCCAAAATACATGTAGTTGTATTTAACCTTCACCAATGTCCTCTGCAGGACTTACTGCAAGTGTTCCAGTCATTTGCTGCTTAAAGAATGAGCAAAAATATGAGACAAAAATGGTGGTGAATTATTCTTGGAACTGCTTGTTGCAACATTCAGACCCAGATTCACCCCTCTTTGGGGCAGTTTTGTGCTGCACCCTGGGCAGAGTGCCCTTGAAAAGGGCAGAGCTGGCGTTGTGTTTGTGGACTACACTCCAGGGTGTATTAAACAGCAAAGGTCAAATTCTGCTTGCTCTGTGAACTTTTTTTTAAAAAGTCAGAAAAAGCTAAAAGCAAAAAAAGAAAAAGTCTGTAAAGAATATGCTGTCTAAAACCCATGTTGAGATCATGTTTGGTAAACAGTGCATTAACAAGAAATCAATGTGATTCCTCCAGTAAATCTGAAATCAGACCTTATTGTTGAAAAAAAAATAGAAGAGGCAACAAACCATTCCAGCTATGTTTGAACTTCAGTACTGGTGCCAGAAGTGCCAAGCTGTCACTCAGAGTCCGGCTTTACAAACATGACTCTACCTTTTACCTTTTGCTGAAGTACTCTGTTACATAACAGTGTTCTCATTTCTTTTTTTTTTCCTGAGAGATGGGATTTTGTCATCCTAGTTCTGCTAAGAAAAAGAAAGTTTCACAGGAAACACCATTATGTCCATTGGCTTTAGCTCATACCTGAAACTCATCTTTCTTCTGCCAGTATGTCCTGTCTGCATTCTCTTTCCTTCCATCCCATTTTAATTTGTCTTCTTCACCCTCCTCTGTCTCCTTGAGCAGGTAGGACTCTACACCTCCATGAAGGCTGGATTAGAAAGCTGTGCTTTAAAGAGGCTGAATGCTAATGCCAGCTCACCAGATTTCACAGGCTGTGGATTTAACCTAGCTGCAAGGGTGCAAGGAGTGCTGCAGAAGCAAAAGCCTCATCTGTATCTCCTGCATTTTCACACTGCTGTGTTTATTTTGTTTATGCAGAAACACCACTAATTTCTCAATGACTCTTTGTCAGTTGTTCTTTTCTAGAGACTCTTTTCAGACATGCTTCAGCCGCTGGGATGATCAGATAAGTGCATCAGTAAGGATTTCTGTCTCACTGCTGCTAGACCAGACAAATTCACCTTGATACACAGAAAAGCAAGTCTTCTGTCCTCTTTGTGTCTTACACACACAGACATTAATACATTTTTAACCTTCTTCCTGATGTTTCTCATCCCTTTGGGCCTGATTGTCACACCAGCAGGCTGCAGCTTGTTGGAATGAAGTTTCTATTCCCATACAATTACATTGGCCCAGTGACATCCCACCCCATGAAAAACAGAGAAGATCCAGAGCATCCCTCGCAATCTGGAGTTTGTGGCTGAGGACTCCCACTGTGCATTGGGACTGTGAGCAAATGTTTTATTCTCCTGTCTGTAAAGAACCTGTACTTCAGTATTTTGCTTGAATTATCTCACTATCTGTCTTAAGGACTGAGGAGACTGTGACTGTTGAACTCAGCACTCCAAACAGTGTTTAACTGTTACTGTGATTCAGAGATATGATTATGCTAGACCCACTCATTCACCTGGCCTGTTTTACCACCAAAGTTCACCCAGCACTTGCCAGACAGGTGTCTTTTACTTAGAAATCATTATATAGTTACATAAGAGCACTGATAAGGGACTTTTGCATGTCTATTAGAGGAGGCCAGCACAGCTGATCTGCAGAGCCTGGGGCCTAATTCTTCAACATGAATGAAGCTGAGATGGAAATTTCTTCCCACACTTCAGCTCATGCAGAAGTCAGAATGCAGAAAACCTTTGCTGTGACTGATAGCACAAGTAGACCATAGACAATAACAAACTGCAGGAAATGCACGTTACAAGATTAGGTAAGCATGTCAAAAGAATAAAAGACTGATGCAATCTATAAGGTTTCTATCAGTGTCAGAGTTTTTGCTTTCCTCACTGGAGAATAAACATTTTTGTATTTTCTTCAATGGAAGATTTTAAAACAAGAGTGAAGCTGGTGTGCAAGTGTCAGGAATAATCCCCACATTCTCCTTGCTGCCAGTGTCCTTAGAAGCTGAGAATGGATTGGCATTTTCCTCCCTTAATTATGTCAATTTTAATTTGCTGGCTGTTCATAAGAAGCCACTCCCCTGGAACAGCTGCTGGGGCTGTGTAAAGTTAACCTGACCCATGTCCAGGGTCCAGTAGATGTGTGCTGCTCTGCACAAGTTGACACATTTCGTGCTGACATCCCATCTTGAAGCTGAATGCAGAAGACTGAAAGCTGGATATGCCCTGGAGATCAGTATGTCCTGCCTTCCTCTGGGTTTATCTTCTTAGGCCTTGCAGAGATGGATTTGTGGGGGGAAATCAGGAGGAATGTAATTCTCCTCATCTCTAAGTACCACAGTGTGCTTTGTATCGGATGGGGAAATGCCCATGGCAGGGACTGCTTTCTGCCTCAAAGTGTCATCATGACTCTCTTATAACTAACCCTGAGTGGTGAAATACCTTTGGAAAACCCTAACTCCCTCTTTTCCACCCTAAAGGACATGACAAAGTTTCTTGAACTAAGGCAAATCTTCCCTGGCTGGTTTACTGCAGCTAAAACACAAGGTGATTCCTAGGTGGTAAAGGTGGTTTACCCTGGGATCAGTGTCCTGTGTGCTGTTGGCCTAGAGTGGCTATCTCTGGGCTTTTGCCCAGAAATCTTTACCTCATAAATAGAGATAAAGGTTAGTGGTTTTGCCCTGGTTTTACCTGTTCTCTGAATTATACTATTCAGCCTCCAGTGCTCCCAAGACAGTCCTTGGCTGCAATTTTCCCAAGAGTAGTTCTGTCCTGTCACTCTAAATGTTCATTTTTCAAATTAAGATTGTGTTTCATGGGGAAAATCAGCAACATCATGGTGAGTCAAGGAGAAGTATGAAGTCAATTGACATGAAAAGGGAGAAACCTGCACATTGAGAATTTATTCTACAAAATGCCTTTGAATAAATTCAGAGCACTCTTTCATCAAGGACTAAATCCCCAAGGATTAAGGACAACTTTAGTCACATTAGGACCACTTTAATCCTAAATGAGGACAGCCATTTGGGGCTTTAATGCATGTTGATTTTCCATGGTCAGATAAATTGGCTTAACTTGTTAAAGTGTGTCCCTTTGCTTACAAACTCCAAGTCTCCTTTGTTTTGCACTTCTGCCGTGTCCTACAGGAAAGGACTGCTGCGTCACGCCTGCTACCCCACGTGTGCACAATCCTCTTTCCTTCTCTAAATCACTGACTCATCTCTTCCATCAACTCTTGACTGTCTTTGCAAAGTTTTGTATGCTGCAAGCTATATAAGGAAGCAAATTTCATTCAACTGTATTAGCAAGCAGCCTGGAGGAGTTGGAGTTTTTTTTTTAAGGGGGGTTGGCGGGGTGGTTGGGGGGGTTCCATACAGAAACCCATTTTCCCAAACCTTCAAACTTTCCAAAACACTTGACTCACATTCCTGTGTTGTCAGGACTACTTAGTGGCTGTTTTTTCTTCTTCATTCACTGTGTTCTTTATTCAGAGCTGATGATTTTTCCAAAATTATTTAAATGATGCTACAATTACCATATTTTACATAGAACTAGAAAGTCCATCTATTCTCTCACTATAATTAGAGAGTAACATAATGCATTTGAAAATAAATAGCCCAGGCATGAGGTGGTTTTATGGAACAATACAGAACAAGTGGGTGGACAGGAATGTGGAAGTAAAGCCAGGATCTGAGTGGTAAAAATTGGCTCATCTCCATTAGCTTTCCAGAGCTACAATAGCTTGAACTCTTGCATTTGGCAATGAGTGGTAAAATTATAAAAATATGTAGTATCAGGAGAAACATGTCCTTTTAGGCTTTCTTTCAGTGAATTTCTGCTGGCAGCAGCACAGCTTCAGAACAAATGATCTAAAGTTAGATTTCTGTAGTTGCACTCTTGGCTATAACTCATAGAGCTACAACAGAGAAGCTGTGTAGAATGGAGGGTGTCTCTGTGATAGTTGGAATGACTGGTAATATGAGATTGCTCCATATTGTAGTGAACTGAATGACCAGGAAATACAACAGCACAGACCAACACTTTATGATCTCTAATTTTATGCCTTTGAGTAACGGAGAGTAAGGAACATTGAAAAATTGCTTTGAATTTTTCCCCCTTCTTGCTGGCACAGCTGCTTCTTTTCCTGGACTGCTGTTTTTGAACTAAATAAAAAGGCTAAATACCTTTAATAAAAAGCAGGATACAGGTTTCAAATTCAAGGTGCTGCTGGAAGTTGTATTCCCATCCTGCCAGTCATCCCTAACTTCATATCATGAGTCTCCTCCACCATAGCTTCTGTTTATAGTTTCTTACTAGCAGATTTCTGGTTCTGTAGATTGGTCAGTCTCCCTTGGCATCTTTCCAGAGATCATAACCAGTGCTCAGAAAAAAAATGAAGCACCTAAAATCTGCTTCAACCATCATTTTGTTAACATTAAGAGGAGGAAATCAGAGTTTTGTGGCCCAGCTTTCTGGTGCAGAATATTTGGATAGAAATGTGTGTTGAAACAAGACCTTATCTACTTGTTTATTGCTGTTTAAGGAAGCCAGGTCATTAAATCCAGTTATTCATCTCATCTTTACTTGAGAATTTTGTTTGTCTATTATGTTTTTCTATAAGTCAAAATATGACAGCTTAGAAACATCTGATCAGAGCTGTGCTGTATTTATTAGTCAGGAGTCTTGATAAGATGTGGCCTTATGACACTCCAAATATATTCTTCCACTCTTATTTATTTGCTGCTTCTGGATGAAAGCATCTCTTCAAATGGCTTAACATAGCACATAAATATCATGAATTTGCAAAATATGGAGCATCAAAGAGAAGAATTACGTCATACTCTGTTCTCCCTTATTTCTCAGGCTAATATAAAATGTCATATGCTTCTGTTATCGAACTGGAAACAAGTTGTTGCTTTTCTTAAAATTTAGGTTATGGTAAAATGCTAGACTCCTACACACTTCCGTGGGAAATATCATATATATGAATCAACATCACTGCATTTTCCTCCTCCCTGATGCTAGCTGTAGGGCTTCTGATCTCTCCCAGCAATGAGGTTTTGTATGGGTCCCATGCCTGGTCTGATGGCTGGGGTTGTGATCAGTATGTGGTTTTCACAGCTGTTGGCTGAGTTTCACACTTACTTTACTCCTATCCTGAAATTAGCAAAAGTATTTGTGCAGAGCTCTAGTGAGCTGTTGGGTTGTTTTGCGTGGCTGTGTCAGTGACCGATCCAACACTTGTCTGTATTGCCACCCATCGTGCTGAGGTAGACCACAGGAGTATTGGAGGACCAAAATTTGCTCAGAATTGTTAATGCTGATAACAGTTGGGATATCTGTGGCCTTTTAGACGACATCTGCAGCTCTGGGAAGGTTGGCTAGAGAGAAGTCAGAATTAAGAATCTGAGAACTTGCACGGTGCCTCCCTCCTCAGACGAGAGCTGCCAGGGCCTGCCATCATCACTTATCTGCAGACAGAAGGACATGAGTAATGCTTTGGATGTCACCCCACTCCTCCCCCGCTGCAGAGCGGTGGTGCTGCTGCAGCAGAGCCACAGTCGCCCCCTGGAATCCAGGGTGGCAGCAGGAATGAGTCCCACTCACACTTTATATCACAAACATCTGGGCATAAATTACATTCTGGCCTTGGCTAGAGAGAAATACAAAGCTGGATCTGAGTTTTCTTCCCTAGATTTTTGGTAGCTCTTCTCTTACTTGGAGCAGCACACACCTTCTATCCTTCACCAGGTTCTCACTTGTGTAGGTTCTCACTGTCCAGTGTATAAGAATGCTAAGTGTGCACATTCTTCTCTGTGGGTTGTTTTTCTTAGAGAGATAGAAAGAAGGAAAGAAAGAGCAAGTTGGTTTGTATTTTTCACTGACACATCTTAAGGAAATAAAGTGTGTCAAAGAGGGAAGGTGGGCAGCGATGTCTGTGATGTAAAGATCTGACAGATGACTGGATGGGAGCTGGAAAGAGGGAGCAGCAGGGAAAACTCAGATGAGATTTCTCTCCAACAGCAGCTGGTTAACCAGTGACTGTGCCTGTAGCTCTTCATACCATGTGCTCATTTGTACTCAGCAGAAAGCCCAAAGGCTGTAAACAAGGGACATAAGTAGGTATTTGGATGCTGTATGAACAGGACAAGGGACTCTAAGAGGAGTTTGAGGTGAGGAGAATTTAGGACAAATAAAGATTGCAGACATGGTGATAGCAGTACTACATGAAACGTGGGTGAGCAGTGGATTACTAATATGTGTTAGGGCTCAGGGCACATAACACACATTTGTACTTGTTAGACTTAGTTTGCTTTCCTGCTGATGGAGTAAGTAATTTCCCTCTTTAGTCCCAATCCCATAGCTTTGTCATTGTATCAGCTTCTCCATCAACAATGACTAGAAAGGCAGACACAAATATCCAGAGCAGCCTGAAATTTTAGCATGGCCAAAAAAAAAGATTGTTTCCTAGCCAGGGAATATCTCCTGAATAACCACAGTTAGCAGATGGAAAAGCCACAGCTCTGAAGTGTGTGTGCTTGTGTCAGAATTCGTTCACTCTTTTGGTGCAGCAATCTCTACAAATTAGAGGCAGAAGTCACTACAGAGCCTGCTCATGTAAGTAGAGCTTACCCAAAGTTTAATGTTCAGCACCTTTTCCTACTCTTAGATTTATGATGTGTTTAGTGTTCTGCAAACATGGATAGGACTTATCAAACAGTGACCTTGAAAGAGCTGCTGCTATGCAAGAAACCAGATTCTGCTGTAAAATGCTTGTGGAAAAGTCACCAGCAGTCTACAACAGAGTAATCTGGCACTTCCTTGGTGACTGGATTCACATGACAGCATGCCTAGTTCAGACTTAGTACCAAACAGAGACTAAGTCCAGATCTGTTACCTACTTCCAAGAATACCACTTGCAATAGATCTGATCACTGTTCCCTTTGTCAAGGTAACGGTCTCACCCTTCTGCAGTTCAGTATAATGTACTTATATGACTTGAGTTTTATTGAAGTCCTAAGGCAAAACAGAATGGCAATAATATTTTAGTGAGCCTCAAGGAAGTAGTAGGATACAAAAAAATGAAAAGACTTGGGTCAATTACCCCCAGATTTCCAGGATCCCTTATGTATGATCCATTACCCCTCATGTATGTGATTTGATGTAAAGCATTGTGGAATTTTGAAGGACCTGTAAAAGAAAATGTCGTGCATTGTCAGGAAATAAATGGCCACTGGAAAGCCTGGAGTCAGAGAGTAAACCAGAGGCTTTGCATGGTTTTTTTTTTTCACCAGTCTGAAATATGCTGCAACAGTGTTCTTTGTAGACAGACAATGGGCCCAGTCTGCAAAAAAATGGCCCAAAACTTAAAAAGACCACAAGTTTACTCTGCAAAAAATAAGAAAGCCGGCACTTTTTATTTTCCTTATCTAGGACTGAAGATTTAGCAGTAAAAAGTGAAATGGAAAGTGAAATTAAGATTGCATGCCAAACTAGTGACACAGTCTTTTTCCTTCCAAGAGTTCTATCACAGTCAAAGTTCTCACTTTGTCTTAATGCCCTCATTAGTAAGTTTCAGAAACTCTCTGAGAAGACAATTGTTTACAGCTTTTATGGCTGCATCACTGGAATGCTGTCAGAAGAAAATGCCTGCCCTGAGCAAGGTGTAGAGCTGCCAAAGAAGGTGGCCCTTTGTAATCAAAGAACTAGAGATCTCTGACCTTTCTCAGCTCTCCTCACAAGACTTGGTTGAAAACAATGAAAAAAATGCTACATCCACATGTGCAGCTTAACATGCCCTTAAAGCAAATATGTGACCTTCAGAAAGAGTTGTCAAGAATTTGTTGTGGAGACTGAGGAGAGGAGAGAAGCAGATTGCTAATACAAGGCTAGTGCTTATTATCTAGATGAGCTTAAAACACAGGGAGACATAGGATGTCATTGCAAATCTCCAGTGCTTCACTTCACACCACAAAAAGGACTTGGGCTTAGTCACTCAAGAATATTCACTGTTAGATGTGGGCAATTTCTTTGAAAAATAAATATTACTATGACTCAGCCATACACCAGTCAATTTTACTGCATTGTAAATCAATTATATTCCTGATAATTTAATTTTATTTGCAGACATTTTAGCAGTTTACAGACTTCTTAATATTGATGAGTTTCCATATTTTTTTTTTTTTTAATTTCATCCAAAAAAGGCCCTTTCCATGCACACATATTTAAAATACCAGCATTTTTTTGAATCAGACCAGTGTCTACTTTTCCTGCTGCAAGACTTTGGTTCGGGTGCCTACTTTCAAGGTTAAAAGTGTCAATGTTCCTTTCCCACTGAGAGGTGTGCTTTGGAGTGCTTTTGTACCAGCTGAGAAATCTTTGGAGGAAAACAGTAATTATATGACAATGTTCTTTTTTTGTCTTCTGTATTACAATAGCAAAGAAATGCACAAAAGTCACAAGATCTGACATCATCGCTAGCCCTGGAAATTCAGACTGCTTTAAATAAGACAATGTCATGGATGAGACAGAGCAAATGACAACCCACCATTGATCTGGGAACTGAACATTACTTAAAAACCAACAAGATTAGAATTTTTATCCTTCTTAATTATTTCATATACTCAGTCCTACTGTCACTTTGGTGTTATGTCCTCTAAGTCTCAACTTCACATCCCAGCAGGAACATCACTATTCAACCAGCAAGGCCATCCCCTGGCTTTCACTTACACACAGCCCCCAGGTCTCTAGGATCTCCCTCCACCTTCAGGACCTTTTCTCTAACCAAGATCTCCACCTTTCTTTTTTCTGGCCACCTTCTTTTTATTGAGACCACTTCTTACTGGGAACCTGTCATTTTATCACCAGCTCTTCTTTACAGAATTCAAGGACCCCATTTTCCCTGGTCTCAGAGAAATGCATATCATCAGCCTTGTAACTGGTGGCTCTGTCTCATGTGTCTTCATTAATTGCAGGATTCAGGATGTACCACTTCTCTTTAATCCAGGTGTTACAAAAATTTGCTTCCAGCCTGTACAAGTTGCAGTTAGTAGCTGGCTTCTGGGCTGAGCTTGATGGTCCAGAAGTTCAGCTTTAGACATTCTCCCCCATACACATACACCCAAATATCTGTCCCCTGTAGCTTTCACAATTTAAGTCATTTTTTCACCTAGGGCAGACAGGGCAGAGACTTTCTACCTTCCTCACCCAGTTTTAGCTTGGACTAGGATTAAAGATCTTGGGGTGAATGCTTGAGGACAGATACTGAAGTGTATTCTGGTTGGGGAAACACTGCCGAATCCTACCTGGGTTCTACTGGAAGAAAGAGACTATTTGGGAATAACTTGTACATTTCTATCCTCCCTGGCAGTCCATGAAGGCCACCCTTAGGTTGCCAAACCATATTCAGCAGCACAATCCTGCAAAGTTAGTCAGCATAATCCTTCAAATTTGTCATGAGGGAGATGTTAGGATAAGTTAGACTAGAAAATACCAAGGCTAATAAAAACACTGGTAAAAACTGACATCAGCACAGGCAAAGAGTAGGCAACTGTGCATTACAAGGCTTTTCGAACTAGCACAAGCTCAACGCAGTGAGTCCTAGAGTGCATCCTCATGAGAGCACGGCTATATTGCTTCCAGATTCAACCCAGCTCACATGGAGCCCATGGGGACGTCTCCACACTGTGGGCAGAGTTACCATGCCACCTAGTTAATTCTCCACCAGCTGACTAGGAGGAGTCTGTCATTATTTTTGGTTTGAATGGGTTAATATAAACTAAAGCCCACTTGCCTGCATTTCATACAAGCTAAAAAAAAAAGAATTAATCTGGTGGCTAGGATGATATTATTTTACTGGAAATCCATTCCATATTTGCAGTACTTCAGTGCGGATTTTATTAGAGACCCTTCCGCATTTTCCTTCTTCTGTATTTCCAGGAGCTAATTTCCATTTGCAAAGTTATTTCAGCTGGATCAGATAGCTAAGCTTCACTTCATTTTCAATGGCTGAAAATGATTTAAGTCTGTTCATTGTGAAAAGAGGCCCCAGAGTGTTGGGCATTCGCAACAGAAAACTATTTTTAGTCTGTTTTCTTAAGGAAGCAATGCCTGCTCAGTGAAGTAGTTTGTTCATCCATCTATCAATTTAGCTGTAATAACTATGAACATCAGACTGATTTCAGGCAGAGTTGGCAAATTTGCAACATTCCTGCAAATTGTATTAAACCCCTGTGGTTAGGTAGAAAAAGCCTATTATTTCCTTCATGATGCAGGAAAAGCAGGAACTCAGGCACTGTTCTTTTGGGTGAGAGCAGGCTGACCTCTTCATCTTGTTACTGATTGACTTGGTGCTGAGCTTGAATTCAGCTACAGCACATCTGGCCTCTTCCCTGCCTGGTAATTAGAGGACCTGGGGTGAGGTAAAACTATTGTAGGAGACCTGAGGGACATGTAGGTAAACTTTGAAAGATGAAGGGAAATCCATGGTTATTGAGTCAAGCTTTGTGAGAAACATGTAGAGAAACAAAACTGTAAGAGAGCAAACTTCATTAGTTCTGATGCCCCTGTTATACTGTCTTCTCTTTCTCTCTGAAGTTTCTTATTGTGATTTTTTTCCCTCTATTTATATTCAGAAATCTCACCTGAATGATTCAGGTCTTTTCAGCTGCCAGTTTGAAAATATCTATCATTGCCATTGAGTCTACATTTGCTGAATAAAAAGACAGTCACCTTTCTGGGCACCTCCTCCCTGAGCTGCTCAGGCTCACAGAAGCTCGAGCAGCACATCCATTCTTTGCCAAACACTTTGTGTCACTTTCCTTCCTTTTATTTTTTGGGGAGCAGATACTGAATATACAACTCACTTTGACACTGGAGACCTTTTATGATGACAGTTATGATTTGTCATGCTGGTTATGTCTGGATAAATTTCTTTTAGCTGGGAGATTTCAAGAATTGAAAGCATAGAGATTTTAAGCAAAAAGTGCTTTTCAAATTCAGCCTCAAATGTGGAAGTGATAGGATGGCCATCTGAGGAGGTGAGAGGGGAAAACAAAGGAAAAATAGTAGAAGAATTGTTTGGGTGTCCACTTAAGGTACATCTGAGTCTGGTGAAGGAACAAAAGAGAAGAGAGTGAAGAAATGAGGGAGTGGAAATGCAAAAAACCACACAAAAAAAGCAATGTGGGATGTCTTTGAAAAATGCCTTTAAGTTTCAAGGGCTCTCATGCAGCCTGTTGTTAACTGAGAAAGTGAAGACCAAAAGAAGGCTACATGGCATCATATTGTTTTGTTAATTATCTTCCGTTTTCTTCTTAAAAATATTAATACTTCACTCACTTCTTGACAATTGCTGAATGCTCAGCAGATGTCTTGGATGAACTGACAGCATGAATTTGCATCCTGAGCACCACAAATTGGTTTGACAGCTAAACTGGACAATTTAAACAAAAAGTGGTTACAGTCAAGACTACAGTCTATCTTCTTGTCAAAAGAAACCCTGGAAAACACTGCTTCATTTGACACAAATATTCCATTCAGCTTCAGAGAAATACTTTGCTTAGAAAAATAGAAGAAAATATAGTCTAACCCTCCAATTTTAGTGTTCCTGCTTCCTCGGTGAGTAAGCATAAGGTGGGAGCCCTAACCTCCTGTCTAAAGCATTTTCTGGGAATCAAGTATTTCCTGACAGGAATCAAGTGGGGTTTTTTTTGTTTTGGCTTGGGTTTTTTTTGGGGAATACCACTTATTAAACACACTGGATTGGTAAAGACCTTAGAGCACTGCATCTTCTTAGGAATAGTTTAACCATTGCCAAGGTCAGGGATTCATTGTTTTCCTTTTTTGCTCCAAGAAAATGAGACAATTCAGTCTGCACCCTTTGGCACAGCTTGTGCTGTGATAGTCCTGTGGTACTCCCCCATGACATGTGGACTTCCCTTTCAGTAAGGAAGAGGAACTGATTCTCATGCATCTTTTCCAAGTGCTCCAGTTACTACTTCACTTTTTTGAATCTGGCCCTTGACATTTTTTGGTCTTTTCTTGCTGAAACTGTTTGGCTAGTCAGTTCATATTTGCAAACAATCTTGAGATGATAGTAACCACACAAGCAGTTTTACTGGTGCTTTTTTAATGGTCTTCTTGCCAGTTGTGCTTAGAGCTGTCCTTGGAGGTTGCAGTTCAACCAGAGCCCACTGCACCCAAGTGTGCTACTACTTACATTCCTTCTAACAAGCCTTGTCTTAAACTTTTTTTGTTGGTGTCCTGATTTTGGCTGAGACAGGGTCTATTTTCTTCCTAGTAGCCGGTGCAACCCTTTGTTTTGGATTAAGTATGAGAATAATATTGACAACACACTGGTGTTTAGTTGTTGCTAAGTAGTGCTTACTCTAAACCAAGGACTTTGCAGATTTCTATGCTTTGGCAATGAGGAGGCACAAACAAGCTGTGAGTGAGCAGCACAGCCAGGGCAGCTGATGTGAACTGACCAAAGGGATATTCCACACCAACAGAACAGGATGCTCAGAACATAAACTGGGGGGAGTTGGCTGGGAGGGGCAATCTCTGCTCAGGGATGTGCTGGGCATCATTCAGTGGATGGTGTGACTTTATTGTGCATCACTGGGGTTTTTTTCCCTTGAGTTCTATTTCTCTCTCTCTCTGTTACCTCCCTTTTCATTTCACTCCTACTATTATTAGTAGGAGTATTAGTATTTTACTTGACTTTATTTCAATTATGAAGCTGTTATTGTTTTAAACCACAAGTTTTACCCTGTCCCAATTCTCCTCCCTGTCCACTGGGGTGGGGGAGTGTGTGAGTGGCAGTGTGGTACTTAGCTGCTGTTAGGGTTAAACCATGACAGTTGGTATTTCATTTATATTGCTTCCAAACGTTTACAGTAGCTTTATTAGATCCATCTGGTATTCTTCATAATCCTCCCAAATGGTGCCAAACCCAAATAATCTGTATCACAAGCAAATTTTACTACCAGACCATTCATTCTTGCAGACTCTGAATACTATACAGAACAGTGGCTCCAGCCAGGGTCCTTGGGGCATCCTGCTATTAACCTTTTTCCATTTTACAAGGCAGTAATTTATTCTAGCTCTTTATAATCTCTCTCTGAAATAGTTTTTAGCTCATGATATGATTCTACCTTTCACATCTGATTCTCAACTTCTTTTACAGCCTCTCGGAAAAAGATTTTATTGACAGTGTATCAAGGGTCTCAATTAATTTTGGCTCTTCATCCTTTACTAGCCAGTATTTTATACTGAAATAATGTTTTCATCTTAGAAAATAAATCCTCTTCGCACTATTAGTGACTTCATTTTGGCTTATCAAAACTAGTGCATGGGAGGCATATTTGCTAGTTTTTCTCTTCCTATTGTTATGACTGTTTGCTTCCAGTCTATAATAGTCCCCCAGCTGCTTCAGAAATACACCTTTAATTCTTTACCTCAATACTGATTAAAACTCTATAACCTGTGCAATTCCTAAAATCAACATGAGTTCCACTTTAGAGAGTGAATATTGTGTTGTTTCATTTTCTCCTTGCAAAGTAAATGTTTGCTGTAGCACATTGCCTTAGCTTTTTGAGGTCAGTTTAACAGCTCATTTAATTCAAAAGTCATTTTTCATTTTTTGTGGGATGGATTTTTTTGAATTCAGCTGCTTCTTATTTTAGTTCTTACTAGACATTCTTATATCACCTGCTCCCAGTTATGTACTGTGATTTAATTTCACCTTTTCAAAGATGTCTCCAGGAGTCTTTTGCCTTTATTACTTGTAAAAACCAAGAAAACCCTGAATTCCCCACAAGTAGTTATTTCCTGCCATTTGACTGTACTAATTACTGTGACAACCCCAGAATCTTGAGGCTGGAGAAGGCCTTTAAGATCAACCATTAATCCAGCACCATCAGGTTCACCTCTAAACCATGTCCCAAAGCGCCACATCTACATGTTTTTTAAATACCTCCAGGAGTGGTGATTCTATCACCTCCCTGGGCAGCCTGTTCCAATGCCTCACAACCCTTTTGGTGAAGAAATTTTTTTCTAATATCCAATCTAAACCTTTCCTGGCACACCTTGAGGGTGTTTCCTCTCATTCTATTGTTTGTTACTTTGGAGAATAGGCTGACTCCTACCGGGCTATACCCTCCTTTCAGGCATTTGTAGAGAGGGATGCGGTCCCACTTGAGCCTCCTTTTCCTCCAGATTAAACTCCCCCAGCTCCCTCAGACACTCCTCAGAGGATTTTGCTCCAGACCTTTCCCCCATTTTGTTGCCCTTCTCTGGACACTCTCCAGCACCTCAATGTCTTTCTTGTAAAAAGGAGCCCAAAACTGGACACAGGATTTGAGTTGTGACCTCACAGTGCTGTGCACAGGGGGACAATCCCTGCCCTGGTCCTGCTGGCCACATTATTGCTGATCCAGGCCAGGCAGCCACTGCCCCTGGCCACCTGGGCACATTCTGGCTCGTGTTCAGCTGCTGTCAACCAGCACTTCCAGGTCTTTTTCCTCTGGGTAACTTTCCAGCCACTCTGTCCCCAGCCTGTAGCACTGTATGGGATTGTTGTGACCCAAGTGCAGGACTCAGCACTTCACCATGTTACATGTCACACCCTTGGCCTTGGCCCATTGATCCAGCCTGTCCTGATCTCCCCACAGAGCCCTCTGACCTTCCTGCAGATCAACAATCCTGCCCAGCTTGGTGTTGTCTGCAAAGTGACTGACAGCGCAGTCCATGTCCTCACCCAGGTCATTGATAAAGATATTGAACAGGACTGGCCCCACTACTGAGTCCTGGGGGAGGATGACTGTGCATAAACAGATCTCTGTCTCTGCCAAATATTTTCCTTCTTCAGTTATGAATGGAGGGCTTGGTGTTTTTAAAGATCATAGTACACACTTGTTCACCCTCAATTCCTTCAAACGTGTACAGACCAATCACCTCAATATTTTTGGTATAATATTTGCTGAACTTTTCAACAGGTTTATTTTTATTTGGTTTTGTTGTTTTTTTAAAATTCTATTTAAAAATAACAGTTTATTAAAATAAAAAAAAATCTTAACAGCTGGTAAGTCTCTATCTATTTGTATTCAAAAAGAGATTTTAGAAGTGGCTGACTTAGAAACCTTATATACAGATAGCTCTGTCCGACACCTCTTCTGGAGGCAGAAAAGTGGAAAGGCAGCTGCACATCTCTGTCATGGCTGAGGGCACTGTTAATTGAACTTGTGCTACGTGACTGATCAGCAACTGAGAGAATTGAGGTGACTGAAGAACTGGCTATACCCGGGCTGCAGATGAGTAAACTTCCGTTCATACCTTTTACTCATGACCTCTATATTTGTATTTGCTCAAGGTGGACTGTGTGGGAGGTTTGCTTTTCCTCTATTTTACTTTGTCAGCCAGTTGTGTCAAAGTGTGGCACTAATGCCATAAATACTCTTGTTCTTTCTTTCTCAGCAATCACCTTTGAGTTCAATTAAAGGCTCTCATTGCTTTATCATTGTCAAAACTTTCTTGACCACAAAGACACATTCTCAGCAGTAAACCCTTAGAAAAACAGCATGGATGAAAGGATGCATTGAGCAATAGCCTGTGTGGCCCATCTTGCCTCAATTATCAATAGTGGGGGGCAGTACTTGTCTTCCAACAGCTGCTTGGATTCTCATCAATATCCTGAGATGCAAGGGAAAATCACAGCCACTCACCATTTTGATCTGTTATGTGAGGCATCTGACACAGAACTCATTGAACTTAAAGGATGATTTTTCCATTGATTTCAACAACTCTAGATATGGTCTGATGCTGCTGTCTGGATCAGTACTGTTACTTCAAATAAAGCAGAAGATTTTATTTCTTGGATGTTCCCTCTGCCTGGAACAATTTCTGACCTCTGGCAAATAAAAAAATAAAGTCTGCTTGGACTTATTGACTTCTTTTGTGTGGAGCCAGGGTTATGATGTCTGGGAAGATATATTTTTCTGTCAAATATCTACTAGCAGCAGTAAAAGTGGGAAGCAAGCTTACTAGTATGCATCTCAACTGCTTTAAAACTCAGGCTATGACACTAAATGGCAGCAGTACAGAAAGAGGAGAGGCTACTACTCTACCCCAGCAGAACTCAACCCACCTAGCTTAGTTTTTTCCCCCAGCTGACAGTAACTTGGCCATCATCACACTGAACAGTTTTCCTGATGGCAGTCTCCTGATGCAAAATGAGCAGTTCATTCACAGCAGCAACAGGGATGCTTTCTACAGTCATCTGGTGAAATTCTTACCTATGTACATGTGTCTAACAGCTGTGACAGTGGATAGTTTTGCTACATTGTTACTGAGGTGCAAGTCTGGGGGATGGTGCTTGTTCTAGCTGGGGTAATGTTAATTTCCTTCACAGTGGCTAGACTTGGGCTGTCTTTTGAATTTGTGCTGAACACAGTGATGATTATATGTTTCTCTTATTTCTGAGCAGGGTTTGCACAGAGCCAAAGCCTTTTCTGCTTTTCCTACTGTAATGCTGGTGAGGGGAATGGGGGTGCATGAGAGGCTGTGAGGAGACACAGCCAGGACAGGTGACTCCAATTGACCCAGGGGGTATTCCAAACCACGTGACATCATGCTCTGTATATAAAGTGGGGGGAAGAAGCAGGAAGAGGGGGATATTTCGAGTTTATCTTCCTGAGTATGTGCTAGGCATGATGAGGCCCTGTTTTCCTGGGGGTGGCTGAACACCTGTCTGCCCCTGTGAAGCAGTGAATTAATTCCTTGTTTTCCTTTGCTTGTGTATGCAGCTTTTGCCTTGCCTGTTAAACTGTCTGGATCTCAACCCATGAGTTTTCTGGCTTTTATCCTTCTGATTCTCTCCCTGATCTCACTGATGGGGCAGTGAGGGAGTGACTGTGTAGGGCTTGGCTGCCGGCTGGGGTTAAACCACAACAGGGTACGAAGTATCAATAGGCACAAACTGGATGTAATTATGCCCAGTCTGAGAACTAGGAGATTGTCTGATCACTGGAGCAGGAAGGCTCTGGAACAGCTCTTTGGTTGGAGGCCAGAAGCCTAACTTTCAAGTGAGTGTGAGGAGAGTTGGTTCTCTGTTCTTCTATTCTGATGCCAGTCAGGAATATCTGTTTGCTGAGTTTGATGTGTGTAGCTGGACTTGCACACATTGTTGGGGTCATGCTTGTTACTGCCATTATTGATACTTGCTGAGTATCACATGTACTCAAATGGAGTACTAGCAATTTCAAGGAGTTCGCACAACGGAAAACTTCGTTCATGCTGGCAGGAAATGTACCTTGTTGGCGCAATTTACAAGGTTTGAGCAACGTAATTTATTTTCCTTTGAAGTGAAATGCAAAGGTATTGATCCCACGGTCTTCCAGATAATAATTCAGTGTCTTATCTTACCTTCTGTGTTCATAGTCCCAAAAGAATGAAATAACTTGGCATCAGCAGTTTCTGTGCATTAGTGTTTCCACATTTTTCCTGTTGTGTGTATTCAAAAGAAAGGAACAGCAAAGCTAGTACTAATAAGAGAAACGGGAATCCTGCTCTCAGAGCAGAAAGTGTGACAGTCATCAAAGATTAAAGAACCTGTGTGCAGGTCCTCTGAGAAAAGAACAGGGACCAGTCCTCTGAGAAAAGAACAAGGACCTAACCTCTGATTTGAAGTGCTGCATACTTCGTGCAATACTTGAAGGAGAAAGAATAACACAAGAGGTATACCTGGGCCTCACCCGGAACCCAGGGAAGTAAGTAGAAACTTTGGTTGCAATGGACAACATATTAAGTCTTCCATCTGCATCTAGGTGAGACTAAAAAGCCGAAGGACTCATGGGTGTGGAGTATCTCTGCTAATCCTTTGTGCCTCACAGGAGGTTTCTGTCTCCCTATTCCAAGTAAAACCCCTCACTAGCAATCTGAATAACCAGGCCTTCATCAGTAGGGAGGGATAATCTGGCCCACAGTGCCCTGTATTCCACTGTTGCCCAATAGCTGTATTGCCCTCTGCCAGCTGAATGGTGTCTGGCTGCCAGATTCTGCAGAGACCTGTACCACATCTCTGTAAACATGCTTGATGAATATGGTAAACATCCATGTACTCTGGTGTTTTCTGCCTTAAGTAATACCAAAAAAATAGGACTATTTTTTTTTCCATCTGACTGCCTTTTAGATAAATACTAAAATCCCAGAACACTGGGACAAATGACTAATAGTCACCAATGAGGGGGAGGAGGATAAATGTTATAAAACAGCATCTGGTATGTATGAAACCAGCACAAGACTGAGAAATCCAGAATCTCCAATTGCTGGCTTGTTTAACTTCTCTTCTTAAGGGAAAATGCTAGTATAAAAAAAAATCAGAATGATTTTCTCTTGAAAACCTTGAAGTTTCCTCTCATTTCCAAGGCAGTATTAAGTTACTGCTTGAAAAATGTCCTCGTCTGTGTGAAGAAGAAACTCAGTGATTTTTAATTCCTGTTTCTCTAGAGGTCTCAATGTTAATTTTACTCATCCACCACACAGTGACCACTTGGCATTAGAAATTGGCTCTCAAATGCAGTAAGCCCGGGAGCCAGACCAAATACAAGTGGGCCCTCACAGTTTCCCTGGAGCTAAGTAAAACAGACAAATAAAACTCAAATCAACAGCAAGAAAAGAACTTTTAATACTCATGATGAACATTACTATTTGGAATTCAGTGATTGCCAAGTCCACAGATCCTACTGTGGCAGGTAATGCATGAACACACACACAAAAGACAGGGTTATGAGAGTCTGCATTTTTTGGCTTTTGGGTCTTTTTTAAGCAACATATGTTGCATGCCTTCTCTATTTCTTTGGTATGCACTGGTGCCTTCTGGAACAGATCAGCAATGTTGTGGAAAGAGGCTGTGAAGCCATGTTATGTTATCACGTCATGCATGTTGTGTATATCATGTCGTGTTACACAGGTATACACTATGCATGGTCATGGCAGCTACAGCAAATCTGTTTGCTGCCTGGTTTGTCCTATCCAGCTTTGTAAATTTTAGACCAGGTCAAACTTCTTTTGACCATTTGGCACAGGAATTCTCTTCCTGAGTTCCCAGCTGGTGGATATTCATTCCTCTTTAGTTTTTCACCTTCTCATTTTGACTTCTGGTCACACACCTGCTTTGCTATCATGGAAAGACTACAAGCCTTTCTGCATTCTCTCTGCCCTCATAAGTAAACAGCAATCAATATAGCAGTTTGTAAGAAGAAAAAGAATAAAGGATGCTGTGACATCAGGTCTGCTTTTCCCCACACCTCTAGGGCTCTGATCACCATACAAATGATAAGGCACAATCAAGATTGCTAAAAGTATTGCAAAAATTCATGAATTTTGAAACACATGCAAAATTATGCTTTTACCTCAGAGGTATCCAGGAGGGCCCCAAAAGGAATTAAAAAAGGCTAATTCTAGTTGGGAAGCCAGACAAGTCATGGAAGACCTAGTAACCATGGTCATGTGAAAAGAGGCCTGGGCAGCCTAGGGAGATAGGCAAACATTTAGAAGTACCAGCAAGAAAGACACATGAAAGGTGGTGCTAGTAGCTTCCATAACACCAGCCAGTAAGTGCAACAGGACAACAGCAACGTTTGCCAAAGCACTGTCAAATAGGATAGAGGCTCCTCAGTGGTGACAAAGAATAACATAGAAGGAAGGTACTGGCATAAGGACAGAAATTACATCATGGGGAGGGCCGGTGGAAAGAAAGAAAGTTCTCAAGAACAGATTTATTTTTGTGCATGAAGAAAGATGTTTCTGAATTTCAAGACAGATAACTCCTGCCCAGAACTGAAGACATATGTACATAGTCATCAGAAGAGTTAGACAGATGAATCCAATAAGTTTGCAACATGCACAACTCTTCTGCTGCTCACACCTCAGCCACACAAATACTGATAAATATATCCATCTGCTGCAAATGTAGAATCTCTTTGCAAAACTCATTTGTCAGTTGTTCAGCTCAAAATGCAGGACAAAACTTGTTTCTCATAATGAGCCTTTCTCTTTGTGGTCCATATACATGGAATGGAATGGTCACTCACCAGACTGAGATTGCTTAACCATGAAACATCATTGCTTGTCTTTGAGGTCAATAGGGATGCAATATTTTTTTTTACCTAATAATTAAAGGAAAAAAATATCAAGCTGGAAATCAAAAGACTATCCCCTTTCATTGCAACCCTGGAAACTTTATTATGAACTGTCTTTACAAAACCACAGCAAAAAGCAAGCTAAAAGAATACACATTTTGGTAGAGTTTTAATTTAGACAATATAATTTAATTCTAAATTATAATAGATCAAAGGGAAACTGAATTAAAAAAAATACCTGTTGGATTATGCAGAATGGAGTTCCTCTTCTTAATAGCTCTGAAAAGATTACTGTGTCATCAGGCTCCATCAATCAGAACAGAAAACTCAAAGAGCAAGGATAAATCGAAGGTTAAGTGCATGTTGCTGAGGAACACCCTAACCACCTTCCTTTTATGATTATAAACTGGATGAGTTTGTGTTGATGGATCTATTAAGAACAAAAACCAGCAATCTATATTCACACAGAGGCTTTCTGCCCATGCATTTCCCCCAGTGTGTACAACCACGTTGTATTTTGCCATCTTGGTTAACAAACTTTCACTATTTCTCTGTCTGTTGCTTTTCTAACAGAAAGAATGATCTTATTCTCAAAAGGGTGGTTATTACTTTACTTCTTAACTTTTCTTTAGCAGAGGTTTACAGAGCACTCCAATATTTTTTGTTCCTCTTTGACAGAAGGGAAGAACAAAAGGAAAGGAAACAAAGCCCTAAATCCATAAGAAGATCTAACATCTTCCTGATGTAACTCCAGTGAAATAATGTAATACAGCCCATGGATGCACCATGTTTTTACACAGGAACAATAGGAGTCCTAAATTCTTCAGGGATCTCAAGCAGACCAATATCTATACAGCAGGACTCAAGATGGAGATTTTGGTCTGGAAGAGAATTTTATTTTTGCAGTTTGTGTATTTTTTATTGCAGGGCCTGGAGATTGTACATCTTCAGGGAGACATGTGGTTGCTTCCTAAATTAAGAGGTGGTCTGAGTTTGCTTTCAGTGAAAGTTGGAACAGGCCACACATGCATAGGAAACATGCTGTTACCTAACAATGTTCTGTTACACCATGGAACACTGGAAAGGTGTACCATCATCATATCCCAGGTGTCTCATTTTTCCTGATCTGATGCTGCAAGCTGTTTGGTGCCTTTAGTTCAAAAAATTGTGCTCTTTAAAATGGCAGTGGTTGCTACTTTTGTCCTAAAACCTGGATTTATAAAATAAAACTTTTACAAAATCTGAAACCTAAGGAATTTCTATATGCTATTTTTAAACTCTACTTGTTTGTACACTGATATATACCCTCTGGCAATGCCTGAATTCCTATACAGCAATAACTTGGAGCTACATTAAACAAAATAATGAAAACTAAAACTACTTCTGTTGCTTTTCATTGACTTTGATGCTTGTTGCTGACTCAAAAGTCATTTCTTGAGCTTTCATTGTGTAGGCAGCATCTCCTTAAGCTATCATCAGGCTGTGCAGCTACAGTCAACAGCACAGACATCAGAAGCCCTCTTTGCTGTAGCATCAGACAGGCCAGCCCTGAAAGCAGTTTTCGGGTTGTTTGGCTCACTCTTCTGCTGATGGTTTGGGAAGCCTACAATGGATAGTGTTCTCACTACAAGTGATATTCTGTGGCCTCTTTCGTGCCCTTTACAAGATTTCATTCAAGGAGCAATGTACTGCTCTGCTCTTAGGTTTTGCTACCTCAAGTTCCAATCCGTGAATACCATTCCTAACTTGTGGGATGTCACTTAAGCTTTTCCAAATGCTTCTGCTCTTTTTTAGTGCTGCATGATGGTATACATGAAGAAAAAAGGTTTCTCTTTCCCTCCAGTAGAGAAAAGCATCGAATTCTGAATGGAATTGAGAAGCAGCTGATCAGCTTTTGGCTTGTGAGTCTGAGTAAAGAAACCGGGGTGGTTCTTCCTCCCCGCCTCCGTTTCTCCTAAGTGTGGATTAAATCGCACTTTGTAAGTAAAAACGGTGTGAATGGTGTGCCAGGTCACATCCCGTCTGCCTCCTCGCAGGCAGTAACAATTTCTGAAATATTTAGCGTACACATACAGGGTTCATGGAAGACGTCCAGCGCGTTTCTAACGGCTTGGATCTAATTAGTCATTCAAGTTGTTTATTTTAAAATAAGGTACAGAGGAACACAGTAATTTTAGGATGCCGGTGCGGGGTGGGGGTAGCGCGGGAAGACGGGGCGGGGTGGTTCTCCCACGGAGGAGCTCTTCCCGAGGCGGATGGCAGAGGTCAGGCGCGGGAAGCGCTCCCCGTGAGCGGGAAGCGATGCCCGCAGGCTGCTGCGGATGCGGCGATCGCCCGACAAACCCTCTCCGCCGGCGCTCGCTCGCACTTCGCCCTTGCGGCGCGGGCAGCCGCGCCCTCGGGACCAGGCGGCTCAGGGAGCCATCCCTCCCGAGGCTCCCTCAGGGCCGCTGCGGGATTAGCTCCGCGCCTGCCCTGCCCCAACTGCTTAAGGCGGGCTCGGGGGCTCAGCTCCGGCTTATCCCGGGGCTTCTGTCCCCGCGTCCCCTCGGGGACCGCTCCCCACCTGTCCGCG
>WEIU01025075.1:66145-96357 GCA_013389925.1 Aegithalos caudatus
GGCTGCTGCCGGTGCAGCGCCTTACCCCGCCTGCCCCGCCGACCCCCCTCCACCTCCTCCTGCGGCCCTCGGGGTCCCCGGCCGCCCTGTCACAGCTCCACGAGGCTGTTCCGGAGCGACAGCCAACTTAGACACCTTCCCTGCTCCGGGAGGGGTTTATTTGACCGCCTGTGCGCTCCAAGTGGCACGGAGACGGAGCGAATTCCAGGTGAGCTGGGACGCACCGGGCAGCCGCCGCCCCGGGGGTGGGCTGGAGAAGGTCTCCCCGAGGCTGCGGGCTCTGGGGAATCGCTCGGCAGCCCGCTGGCTGTGGAATGGAACTTCAGAAATCTGGGGTGTGTTTGCAAAGCCGTCGATCTCTGCTCAATCTGTGGTTCTCTGTGCTCACGTAAAATAAGAGAGAAAAAAAAACCCCCACCATTATTATTATTTTTATTTCTTGCCTCTATCTTAAATAGGTTAATTAAATCCAGCTTGTTTCCAGGTTGATTTAATTTCAATTTGAGGACCAATTAGGCAATATGAGCTTTTAAGTAGTCCATTATTTGAAAACTGCTTGGTGTAAAGTTCAGTGATAGTGAAGTACTCTTCACTGAGACTGTTTTATTTTTACTAGGGGTATACCTAGAATATCTGGAGAAAAGGGCATTTAATAAATGTAAGGCAATTTTCTGCCTTACGTTTTTGTCCTAGGCCGCTAGTGATGGTAACAGTGTTTTTTTTCTCTCTGTTTTCTTGAGAAGGGACAACATGAACAGTTGCTTCATCCCTTGACTTTCATCGATTAATCATAAAGTTCAGAGTGCTTCACTCATAGAGTTCAGAGTGTTTCACTCTACTTAATTTCAACAGAGCTTGTAAGTCCGGTTTGGGTATTTAAAGCATGTGTTTTCATGGACACTTTCTGTAAAGCCATGGGTAGCGTCAGTTTTAATTTCCACGAGCTTTTTTTTTTTTTTTTTTTAATTGTTTTACAAGTTTTTTTTAAGATATTTTAAAATAATACTTCCCAGTCTGCACTCCTAATAGATTAAGCTAATTAGTTTTCCGTTGTGGCTCCTATCCATTTTCTAAGCAACAGCATTCACAAGTCTTGATTTTCTTTCTCTTCACTCTTATGTTGCCTTCCCCACACATTGCATTAGGCCCACTTATGTCCTCTCTTTCATAATTTTATATAATATCTGGTTTTGCATGCAGGAAAGGTGGGAGGGGACTTTTAGGTGTTGGAGATGTTCTGTGTGCACTGAACAGTTGTGGTTGTGCTGAAATTATTAGTGTGTTCAGCAAGGACAGGAAATGATGGTAAGGCTCAGCTGGAGTCTGCCTGTTGCAACACTGTGTGTGGCTAGCTCATTCACTGTTGCGAATGTAAGTATACTGTATTTTATACAAAACCTTATTTGGTTTTTTCGAGTAGATGTGTGTACATTGTTGTAAAGAATTGGGTCTTGTTCAAACCACATCTATTATAAACAGATGCATGTCAGCTTAATTCCCGTGTTTGTTGCATTCTCTAGGTCTTGTTACATACTGAGGAGAATAGAGAGTCAAACGTGGCATTTCCTGGACCTTATGGTTTTTAATTATAAAACTGAGTTTTCAGTTTCTACAAATGGTGCTCTTAGCTACCAAATGAGAAAAGCCTCTCTATAGAAAAGTTGATTCTTATCTAAAGTGCCAATATGTTTTAGGTTTAAATTGGATTTGCTGTAAAGTCCGTTTCAAAATCATGCAGTGATGAACTAGGCAGCAGAATGTTACTGTGCATGGGATACTTTTACATGTCAGGAGCAGTGTGACATCTGTATCAGCATATTTTGATCTCATTAAATTTAATCTACTTTACTACAGTTAAGATTTGACTTGCCAAAGTAGCAAAGTCTTGCTGGTAAAAGGCTGGGTACAGATATTGATACGCCGCTACTAAGGTACCAAAGAAACTTCTAGTAGAATCTAATTGCTTTTTTTCTGTATCAAGTTTCAGATAATAGGATGCAGATACACTGAGATCTGACAAACAACTCTCTGGACCGGGACTAATGTGTTACCAAATTTACCCTGCTCTGCTCTTTGAGATGCTGGATTTGCATGTCTGTCTTCTGCATTAGTGATTATGTTCAAACATTATACTTTGGGGGGCAGACACTGTTTTTAGGCTCCTGCAACTGTCACTTGTGCTATGTCCTTGAATACTGTGCCTTGAAGTACGTATTTAATTGCTTAAGTTTCTCATTTATCTGAAGGACAAGGAGGTTTTGTGTATTTTAACATTCTGTCCTGTTGTGGGTACTTGTCTTTATTCTGCTAACATAAAATGTATCTCTGCCGTGTTAATTTCTGCTTACCTTAGAGGGAGGTTTTCTGTCTGCCTTCAAGGTTGAGTGATGTGGGTGTTGATGCTAATGACTATGATAACCTAGGTAAAGTTGTAGACATAACAGCTAAGAAAAGTACAGCTCTGGGTCTGACCCTGGGAGGCAGGATATCTGTAACTCCTTCTTTCAGTCTCTTTTATCTTGTTACTCATGCAAAGTTCTTGAAGATGCTTCTGGCTTTCACATAGGGTATATGTTCAGAAATAGATTCTATTATATTTGAATTTATGACATGAATGAACAGTGTTGGGGTTTTGGAACTCTGTCGGCATGAAGCTTATGCATGTTGTTGCAAGCCACTTGAAACATTTAAAAATAAAGTTGAGGACAGCCTCAGCTGGGGAAGAAAACAGAGAACTTGAACAATTTCTTTCTGATTTTCTGTATTCAGCTGTTGCAACTGAGATAATTATTAAATGATCAGCGCTGTTGTGGCTGCTGGGTTTGTTTGTTTGTTCAGGGGGTTTTGTTTTGGTTTTTTCTAAAATACAAATTCAATGGCAAGCTTGGTACCTGCCTTGCTACTAAAAGCAATGAGGACTCTAGGAATGCTAGCTGAAACAGCAATGTACTTGGCCTTTGCAGCTCAGCCTCTACTGTCCTGCCTGCCTGGTGTGCCTGACTCAGTGCAAGCTCCTTAGGGTAGAAGTCACGTGTTGGTGTGTGGCACTGAGCACAGCAGGGCCTAATCCTATTTCAGTGTCTGGGCACTCCATGATGTTAACCATGAAAGTAAAAAAAAAAAAATAGAGTTGAGCTGCTTTCAATCTGGCAGGTGCTGAGCAGTTTTTGCAATGTCTGTTGGCTATTTGCTAATGATTCTCAGTCTTTGAATGCAGGCTATTCTAGACAGGCCTCTTGAATTGTGGAAAATACGTACTGATAAGCAAGACTTGACAGGAATCCCTGTAATGTGCAACAGGAGTAACAAATAAGAGAGAACTGACTTTCACTGACCGCTAAGCCCTAAGCTGAACTAGTACATTGAGAGTTGCTATGTGCATCTAGCTCTTAGAGATATCTCTGAACTAAATAATTGTACATCTGGCTGTGAGACAGACATCCTGACAAAGATAGTGGCTGCCTAATAGTATCTGGTAAGTCACAGGAGGAAGGCTGCAGATAGGATGTTTCATGTGACTCTGTTTGTCAGTATTGTAACTGTTTAGACTGAATGTGAAAACTCGTCCTTTGAAATCATTGAAAAGCATACTAGGCAAGCTCTGCATTCCTTGTCCAGCCATGAGGTGTGTGTATATATCTGTGTTTTTAGGTTTGTCACTTTCAAATCCGTTGTTAAACTACAAGTACTTGAACTCAGCATTTCCTCTCTACTTTTTAAGTTGTGGGGGTTTGGTACCTGAATCATATTTAGTTTGGCAAACAGAGCTGCTGCCATGTCAACACTTAATTTTTTCCTTCTAAACATTTTCTTTGGCAGTTATATTTTTGTTTGTGCAAACAAATCTCCCTTTCCTCTGCTTTCCAATGTAATGCGTAGATTGAGAATTAAGGACATTTTTCTTTTGATTCATCTCTACATATTAGCAACTTTTTAAGTCATCTTTAGATTCTGCCTGTATGCTTATTGAACGGAAATCTGAAAAATATCACAGTAAAACCATGGTAGTATGTGGTGCTACAGTTGTTATACAGCACTTGTATAAAATTGCTGTACTTTGAACAAAGACAGTAACAATACAAAGTAGTAAAGGTGAGAAACTCATCCTTGTTTGTAAGTGTTTCTGTGTGTATTGCAGTGGTATCTTTTGAATTTCAGTAGTGACTTTTTTATCATCATTAGAGAAAAAAAAAGAAGTATTGGGCTTTCTGGCCATTCTGTATATTCTCTGTTGTATGTTTTAAGGGTAAAAATCTGAAATATTTTCCGTTACTGAATGTAGTCATACTTTTCTCCCATCTAAATTGCAGCCGATTCTTTTATTATTGCTCATGATGACCCTGCAGAGTCTGTTATCACAACTGTAATCTCCTGTCTCTTGTGCCTGTCACTTAGGTCACTTTTAGGTCACTTCTCTCTTATCTGATGCCACTTATTCTTGTGATTCTGGAGTGTTTTCCTAGTCACAGTCAACACTTTTTTACTGTTCTAATTTTAGTCCGTTCCACTTTCATATAGTTGTTGGTGGAAATGAATGAAGCTCCTGGTGTTCATGGTTCTGGTAAGGAGCAGCTGTGTGGATATACTCCATTTCCCTCACATGTATACTCTGCCCAGAGAGTAGCTGAAACCCCTGAAGAGACAATTTCTGAACAGCCTGGCAATCAGCAAAAGAACCATGTGTGCGGGAGACTTTATCCTTCTCAGTGCACAAGCCCATCTGTGTTACTGTTAATTCTGCTTGTTACAGAAGGTTAAGTCCTGCCCTTCAAGTTTTCATGTGAGCCGAGTAGGATATGGGTCTATGGTACTACTTTCTTCCATCTTGCCAGTCATGCATGTTAAAAACATTTTGTTGCAATGTCTCTCTCTTCTCCAAGATAATTGCTTTGTCAGTGGGCCTAGGAAAAATAGCCTTGAGGAGGGATAGAGTTACTTCATGCTCTTAGTTGCCGAAGTGAAATGTGCAATTCTTATTTTTACAGAACTTTTTCTGTCCTGTCTGCAGTGACAACATATGACTGTGAGACCAGTCTTGCTAAGTGTTACTGTCAGAAAGGTTCTGGTGCTGCCTCAGGCTGTGAGGCATAACCATGGCATCTGCCCTGAATATGATGTGGAATGCATCTTGCTCATACTGGCAGCTGAGACTACATTGACTGTAACTGTGCTGCCAGAAAAGAAGTTTGTTTAATAGTCTGATGAAATACTGTGTTCTGAAGGAGAGGGAATGATTCTATCATTTTTCAATATCTCTTGCTTGTGACAAATACGAGTGCTGAGGTTCCCTACACAAAGCTTTGACAACATAAAATCTGAAATTAAGTGCAATTTATGATGGGAGGAAGGGAGGAAATTTCACTGTGAACGTGATTCAGTCACTGTCAGTCTCATATACCTTAAAAAAAGAAACAGCAAGTGTCTGTTATCTTCTGTGGTAGTGCTTGACTGATTTAAAATAACAATGTGTAAATCGTCAGTAGCAACAGCGATCCTGAAGACAGGCAAGTGATTATTGTCTGTGTATTTGGGAGCAGATGAAGCGAGCTCCAAAGGATGTGGGCTACTGAGTCTCTGCTAGTTCAAGATGACTGTGGTTAAGAGTTTGTGGTGGCTTTCTCAGGTTCACTCCCTGTTACCTTGCTGCTTGCCAAAGGAAGGCAGGCTGGGACTTGCTCAGAGATGCCTTTCTGTAATTTGGTAGCTGTGTGGGGTTTTCCCCCTCAGCTGGATGCATGTGTGCTGTGTAGCATGGAGGCACGTGAGCTCTTAGTTCGTGGGAACTGTGCAGACATTTAGGTAGCAGGTCCATCTTTTTAGCAATGACTTCACCACCTCCAGAGAAGGTAGGCCAGCTAGAATGCATCAGGCTATTTGGAGCTGACATTTTTGCTGAAAGATTGAAGCTATTTATTATAATTATTAAATAAGGAATGTTGGAATAAAGAAACAAAACAAAACAAAAAAAAAGGAAAAGGTGTTAAGAGTATGCCTGAAGAGAAGGCTTCTCCCTAACTTTTTTTTTGATAAGAGTAATTAATAGGACTCTACGGTCTACCCTGGGAACTTGTCAGAATTCCATCTTACTTGCTGTTACTGTTACATAGGGTTAGCTGAATCACTCACACACCCATGTTCAGTTTGCTTAAAAGAGAAGATTCTGATAAATGGCTTTGCCACCTCTTAAGATATGCGAGAAGACCAGAGACAATGGGCATTGAAACAGGGCAGGTTCCATCTAAACATCAGAAAGTTTTTCCTTCACTGGGAGGGTGAATGAGCACTGGCACAGGTTGCCCAGAGAAGATGGAGTCTCCCCGCTTGGAGATACTCAAAAGTTTTATGGATGTGATCCTGGATAACCCATTTTGGGTGATTCTGATTGAGTGGGGGGCTTGGACCAGATGCTCTCCAGCTGGGGGTCCCTTCCAACTTGAATCATTCTGTGTTAATTTTACTGGGGTATTTTGAAGCTTAGTGTAGTGCAATTCTGCTCTTCAAAATCTTAGATGAACAAATTAATTTTAAAAAGCCAGCCAGAGTCTTGGCGGTGTGTTTTTTTGTTTTGCTTTTTTTTTTCTGGTCTTTCCTGGGCCTTAACAAAGTCAATAAGCAACCTTGTGGTTGGGATACAGGTGCACCCATTGTTGAAGTAGGCTTCCTGTGGAGGATTGGTGATGTCTGTTTGAGAGAATTTGAGTTTTAGAAAGAGCTGGAACTACTGGGGTTTTCTAATTTGCTTGATACTAAAGTCAAATAACAGCAATATGTGTATAAAGAGAGGAGAATCTAGGCTAGATCTTGTCCTGTTATTGAACTCTAGTAACAGCCATGTCTGGAAAGAAGGGTTAATATTTCTTGTTTGCTTTCTGATTAAGGTCAAACAATGGAAGGAAAATGGTTTAGGTGTTGGTCTACAGGATTTTGTCATGTCTTGGCAAGAAAGATACTGGTTTTTAAGATGTGAATTCAGTAGGTGTGCTCTTACTAGTGTCAACAAATACTATTTTGTGAATAAATAGTGGACATCAAAGATGTATCATGGACCCTCATTTACCTGCAACTGTGATATCTGTACCACTTCTAGGCTGAGAAGGCAGCCAGCTGGGTTTAGAGTCCAGGAAAATGTGTGTGCCAAAAATATCAAGCCCCAAGCAAAGTAATATGATTGATTTTTGTCTTCCTTAAGTGAATGGTACTGATACTGTTTTACTGAGTGACCTAACTAGGAAGCTAACAATTCATAGTTCTTACACTACTGCTGTAGCTGCTGAAATTCAGGAAGTATAAAACACATTCATTCTTTCCTGTTGCTTAAAAAAAAAAAGTTGTATCAGTGAGTTCACTTGCAGATTTCTTACTGTCCTTTCAAATCCACCAATTTCAACTCTAAGACGTGAAACCAGAAGCACTCAAAATTATGATAACTTTATAAGCCTTATAAAACTAAGGTTCACTTATTAAATATCTTCCAGTGCTCAGAGAGTATCAGATTGTTGAGGAAGGAGAACTTGTTGAGGTAGGGAAGTGCTACTGTGGATAAAGTAGGTTCTTGCCTTTTAGCTGCTATCCAGTTTGTTTTGTAGAAACAAGGTTTTTTTAACATCCTGAACAAGAATACAAATGCTTTGCTGAGATCATATTGTTTCACTCACTGAATAAATATGGAACTTCAGATTCGGAGATAAGAGGTTAGAATGTTCCACAGGATGGCTGAATCATAGTCTTCTCTCCACACATGGACACAATTTTACAGCTTATTTTCCTGTGTATAATAGTGTATTGTACTTCGCTACTTGAAGTTCAGCGGGATCAGCGCTTGCACTTGAAAATCAACAGCAGAGCCATTGCCAGGATAACACTTTCACTGATGACACTTGCTCTTTGTTTGCTTGTTTCTGAAAGAAGAAAAAGAAAGTAATGTCAGGCTTTGACAAAATATTTGATAAGTGTGGTTTATAAACTATTTTTTTTCCTTTGTTGCTGGAACACTTAAGTATACAATATCGCTTTCTTCTGCCATGTCATGTGTGTGCAATTGTTGGTGTACTGAAGATCCCTTGCAGATAATATTACATTTTAAAAGATCAGGTTTCAAGTAACGGAACACCACTGAGTATTTTTAAATGCATACAAGTAATTGTTATCACCAGAAAAGTTTAATAATCTGTTTTTAGTCCTAGTTGATTACTTTAAACTGAGCAGGGAAAATGCAACTTCCCGTTTATTTCTGGCTGTATCTCAGCCATCTCCGTTTTCTTAATTTCATAGTAATTCAGTGCTAGAACAGTGGCTGTGTCTCAGTGACATCAAGTGACTGTTCTCACTTTGTGAGATAACAGCTTCCTATTTGAAGAGAGTTGGGAAATCTTGGTTTCTGGGGCACAGCTCAGCATTTGAAAACATTGGTGTTTTCCTAACTGCGGATGCCATTTCAGACATTGCAGTTCACACTGAACTACCAAACACTCCTTGCCAAGTGAGTTTGCATTATTTACTTTAATATGACCAGAATGCACGGTTAGCATAATCACACCCTTCTATTCAGTGCAGGATGAGAATTGTTTGCTTCTGGTTTGCTCAAATTTAAATAGTAGTTCAGTCTTCTAACAAAAGGATCATCTTTGCTTGCTGTGAAGTGTATTTTATGTTCTAAACTAAAATGAAAAAGTTTGTCTCCTGACTATTAGAAAGATGCAATGCCTTTCTCACTATGGCCTGTCTTTCTGCACTCACATCTTGCAGAACTAGAATTCTTGAGGCATTTTCTTTCCTAATATTATTACTCAACACTCTGCAAGTGCATTGCTACTTGGTTTACCTTGTGATGGCTTGTATAAGAAGAGACATAGTATAGGCTGTGCATTTATTGTACATTAATTTATTGATAAAATCATGTCTTATATTAGCCCAGCATAATGCACTTACAGCTGAGAGGAAGGGTGATATTTGGTAATGGAACTAGGGATGAAGGGCAGGAAAACAGGATTTTATAATTTTTCTTAAATATTAATGTACAAAACTTTAAATCTTCTCTTTTTATTCTGGTTTACAAACTGCTTTTTTATTTCCTTGTGGGTTTTTTTGGCCCTTGAAAATCATGAGGGTGTTTTGAGTAAAACAGCCAAGTCATCTTATGAAACTGTCTTGCCCAGTCTTTGAATGCCACTGACACATTTGCATGCAAAAATGCTTTGTGAAATGTAGGAGGAGTGCAAACTAAAATTGCAAGGCATAGATGAGTTAGATTTGTGCTTGGATTGACTTTGAAGAAGGGAGTTGTTCTAATCTCTTACTTCCTCCTTGCATTGAGATTCTGAAGTGCTTGTTTCTCTGTGTCTGAATCCCAGAACTCTGGGGACTGTAATCTTTGGAAAGGCAAGGACATGCAAAACATTGGCATCAAATCAAGAAGAAAATATGTGTAACTTTCATTGATGTAATTGAAGCTACCTGTGACTGGTAGCCTAAACATAAATTCTAAAACATACACCATTTCCTTGATCTGCCACTTTTAAAAATTATATTTCTTAAAAAAACCTATAAAGACACACAAGAACTTTGCACAGGAGAAATACATGTAAGCGAGTAAAGATGAAGTAATTTCTTTTTATTAATGGAAACCTAAGAGTATTAAGGCAAGGTCAGTTTTCAGCCCAGATTAAATCAGTGATAATAACATTGGCAAGTGGTATATAAAGACTTCCTTGCTGAAGGTGGCTGTAGTGACACATAATACAACTGGAAGAGAGTTCCTGGATTCTCATGTTCAGTATTTGTTGCAGTCAATGCATTTGTATTTCCCTTTTGTCAAGTTCCCAAGCATCATCTTAAAGTAGCCAAAGCTTGTCTCATTAACAAATTATTTCAAAGCTTATGTGTTTGGTCTAAAACTTTATCCCAGGATTCTGGCTAAAAGTACCCACAACCAGTTTGTATGTCCATCTGGATAAAATTGGTATTTTCTCTTGGTGTTTATAAGAGCATGTACACCCTTTGTAAAGTGATTTTTCTCTCTGTGTAGGGGAGACTCTTTTTTTTCCTCAGTCAGTTTAGGAGACTTACATTTGGACTTGAAGAGATGCAGGGAATCTTGTGATATGGCTGATTAGGTATGCTTATGGTATTCATTTAAGATAATATTCTGCTGTCAATCTTCCTTGCATAAACTTACATATATCTCACCTGTGTCTTAGGTGCTATTTTTAAATTTTCTGACAGATTAGATACTGGCCAGATTTTTTGATGCTTCCCTATATGGCTCTGTAGGAAATGCCTTTATTTATGTAATGGGTAGCTTTTTTTCTCTTTTCATACCTTCATCAGTTTGATAATGAGTTGATCAGCCATGTATGTGAGTACCTTCCTCTGCTTGGTCACTTCCCACTGTCTCAGCAGAACTTGTGCTTGGCTTACTCCTTGGATCCTTGGATCCTGACCTTGCCTCCAGGGCTGATGAATTGCATTCCCTGTCACTGCTTCTGTTCCTGTGGCTCCTCTCTCCTGGTGTCCTAGTTACTCAGTGCATCAGATGTGCCTCTATACCTTTTGTCAGCAGCTACCTTTAGTAGACACCTCAATTCCCTTGCCAGTAGTAGGACTATTAAATAAAACTAGCTCCAGGATAATTCTTGACAACTTCTGGTGATCTATCCAGGATCCAGATTATCAGGTCCAGCCTGATAATTTTTATTGTCTGTGGCCAGTCAGTCACTTAGCAATTCTTCTACCAAATAAGATCATTGCCAACTTTTTTTAATTGCTGTTGTTGTTTTAATTGCAGCTGTTGTTGAGTCTAGATGAGATCTAAGATTTCACCTGTCTGTTTTTAACTTTTTGTGAAAAGTTACTCTGTTAATGTTGACTGCATGGTACTGATTGTAGTAGAGCTGATGTCTTTTTGCTTTTCTCTTTTCAGCTTCAACTCCAAAGACAGGTATTCTGTTTGCTCTCCTGCCATCAGAGAATAGCTCCAACTGGGTTTTTTTTTTTGTCTGCTTTAGAAATACAGATTATAGGTTTTAAATTATTTTATTGGCTAGAGGTGAGGTAGACACAAAAGCTTGAGAATACATTAAAGTTTTATTTGCAACTCTGTACAATTTAATTTGATTTTTTTTTCAGAAATCTGCAGTGGTTTCATCTGTTTTTCTTCACACATGTTCAGGAAGATGTTACTTTTAATTTCATGCCAGTTTTGGTAGTCTCCAGCTCTGTTTCACAGTCGACATCCTGTATTTGTTTCTTTACTAAGAAATTTTCACTTCCAGGTTACTACTTCCCATAGTTTCTATGAGTTGTTGAAGAATTTAATTTCTAATATCTTCTAAAAAAAAATTAAGCTATAACTTTATTCCTGTACTTTAACATCTGAGGTTCAACTTCTTTAATCAATTTCTTTCTGCCTTTTGGGATCTGTGGTGAAGTGCTTATCTAGTGCCTATGTCATCTTTCAAGTTATCTGCTCTATGCTGCATCCCATGAGGCATTTCCAGATTTGTTTATGCACATTTAATGAAGCAGCAGCTCAGCATTTTCAATTTAGGGAGTCTGAACTCCTCAATCTACCTGACTACTTAAACTTCATATGAGTCAGAAGTTAATCTCTTGTAATGCTCAACTCACTGGGATATTTTTCATTGTAATAAAATTAAGTCTGTAGCAAGGCTGGTTTCTTTCAATCTACTGTGGTCTCTGAGCAAGGCTGTCCTTTTTAAGTGTGGATTTTTTTTGTTTTGTTTTGTTGGGTTTTTTTTAACTCAGATTCTGTAAGTTCTTTTGCAATGGTGTGTTTGGTATGTTTTTTCTTAAATCTATTACAATATTAAGCGGTGCATATTTGAACACCCTCTACCTCTCTGGGCTTTTTTTGAATAACACGTGCATTTCATTATGTTTTAGCCACTAAGATGCTGTTGTCCCTATGATATTTAATCTTTTATTTAATTCAGGTGCATTAGTTTTATAGTGGGGGCCTCTTTTTTGTAAGTACACAAATACTTCAGAATGTTTTATCTCGTCATGCCTGTTTACCCAGGCAGACTAATTGTCTGCCTGTACCCTGTTCTAATCTGTGCTAGGACTTTCAGCCCTTTATCAAACAATCAGAGATAAGAGTCCTTCTTGGTCACATTCTCATTTTCCTTTACTTGTGCATGGAGGTTGGATGTGGAGGTTGTGTGGGTGCCCAACAACTCTCAGTTGTCACTGTAGCTCCCTCCCTGGGTGTGTCACCTTGTCCTTCATGGTCAGTGTCCTTGTCTCATAATTGAGAGTCCTTGAGCAGGAGAGTCCTGCTGAGTGACTCTGAAATGCTGCAATGCTTCACCCATCTTTCTCTCTCCTTATTATTTTAATGACTCTTATCAAGTCACTTGAGATATAGCTGGATCAATTGTTTGAAGTCCTGCCATATAAGTAATCTCTAGAGTCTGTCTTCCCTCCTTAAGTAACCTTGAACATCCAGATATAATATAGCTTCAAATCAGCAGGGAAATACATAGAGAGCAAGGGAAAAGGGGAAAGCCAATATTTGTGAAACTGTTCACTTAAATGTGACTTTCTATATTTTATAAACATAAAAACCCCCTGATGTTGCATTTAAGCGAGTATAAATAACTGAAAATACTTGTATAATTTTCTTTCAGTCACAAATACAGTAGTAGCTGTTGCCAATGTTTATCAGCAGCTATTGCTACACCTAAGGCAAATTTGCAGGTCATCAGACATAGAGAAAAACAGCTGGTAAATAAATAAATTCAGGAATTTGTCGACATCTTGACTGGTCACATCTATTTGAATTTTTTTTTTGTTGAAGAAAATGTCTCTGAATAAACTTACTGTGATTAGGTTTAAGCTACTGCAGGATAGTGTTTATTCTGGTGGATGTTATATATTTACTCTGATGGATCTTGTTGTTTTAATGTAATTGCTTTTGAATTAATGCTTTCATGGACAGTTTTGTGAATATCTAGGCCACAATTGTCCTGACCTGAGGCTGATAATGCCTTTTTTTTTTTTTTTTTTTTTTTTTGTGTGTGTGTGGTTTTCTTTATATGCACGTGACTCTTAAGAGGGGAAGGAGTTACACTGTAGGTGTTCTAACTTTGGAGAGGAGAGCAAAATCTCTTCAGTATTATGGATGACAAGAAAACAAATTACCTTTTTCTGGAATCTTTTCTCTCCTGCTAATCCCCAGATCCAGATTTAGAAGCATTATGTGTCTGTCCACTGTAGCTGCGTGGTTTCTTTCCGGTCTGATGCTGCAGTTGCGTTGGCTGATCTCCACTGTTCCTCCCTCCTTTCGCTTGTGTGGGTTTTTCTGCTGATTTCTTAAAAGGCAGCATGTGGTATGTCTCTACTCTCTCTGCACCTCACATGGTGATTTCAGACGTGGGGAGAGGGGGAGAGGCTGTTTGGTGCTGAGGACTTGTGCAGCCCTGGCTGACAGGCTGCCTGCCCTGCCCCTGTCTGGTTGCTGCTGCCGGAGAGCGAACAGCTCAACTCGGAACAGCCCCGTGGAGGTCTGGGGCTCTGAGCTCTGATTCATGACAGCTAACACATAGCTGTAAGGCTATATTTATCCACAGTGTGTGCATGATGTTTTGTACACTTTGCAAGTTTTTTTAACCTTCAGTTGTTCTAAATAGTCTGTTGTGATCGGCAGAGTTTTAAGATAAAAACGTGTCCTGTAAGAGTAACCAGATCTAGTATACAAAGTGCCTCCAGCACTCATCCCTATTTTTGATGCTATTTATCCGCATTTTGATTTGTTACGTCAGAAAAAAAGATCTTAATGGGAATGAGTGTCATGATTTTCTGCTTTAACAGAAGTTGGTAAATGAAGTCTGCACCTGCACTGACAGTAGGGAGCCTTTGTGTTCTGGGGCAGCTCAGCTAGCAGTAGAGCACAGATGTCCCAGTGAAGAACAGTGCATGTCAGGAGGCTCGCTTTCAAACCTCTCTTAAACAGCAAACAGACATAGTTCCTTTAACCTGTTCCATTCAACCTGGTCTGCACCTCAGAAATGTTAGGTCAGAGGGCAGAAAATCAGTGGCATACTACCTTTGGTCTTGTTCAGTATAGTAGGTACTTCTTGGCAGCCCTCCAGGCAGTGTTTCTAAAGTGCTTGCACAGCTCTAACACAGGCAATCCTGGAATTTTACAGCTAAAGTGAAGGGCCAGGTAATGTGGCATTTGATGATTCATATGGTCTAGTAAATATTTTCCATAAGTAGCATAATTATTCTTCTCCCCACTCGGTAAAGGAGAAAGGGGATGGATGAAACCAGAGAGAAAACAGTAAGATGGTCAGATGATGGTTTGGAGGGGAGAGAACAAAGTTTGGAGTCCTGGCCTGAGGGATAGTGGGAAGACTTGTCATTGCAGAAGTGATTGCTTTTGATTTAACTCCATGGATTGTAGAAAAACTGTGAGCACTTTAATTACATAATGACCTCTAAAATGAAGGTGAACAGAAATGCTGAATTTGTAGAACACATTTCTAGCTGTCAGCCAAATTTTCTGAGTGAAACCCGTTATCAGCTCGGAGACGGGAAAATGAGGCTTGCTATATGGAAGTTTTTGTTACTTTTTTGAGATCTTTATGGGGTATTAGAAGGCAGAAGAGAGAATTTGCTTCATGCTTTTATTGGAGTGCTGCAGTCTAAGCTGTTCCAGCAGATTTTGGAGCCCCTTGTGTAAGTTGTGCCAATACAGTGGCTTCAGGAAAGGGGCAGGCTGTATGTGAGTGTGCAGCCTTGCTTCTCTTCCTGCCCCGTGGTGCCCAGCAAGGTGGCACAGGGAGAAGTGTGTGGGCACCACAGCAGCTTGCTGGCAAAGACAGCACAGGGGACTGTGCTTTGACTGGAAGCACAGGGCAAGCAAGATTTACAGTCTGCTAATAAAGCAGCAAAATTACTTAGTTTGAAAAGGTATGCATGCTTCCATCACCTGCTGCAACTGGAACCAGAGTGGTGGAACAGGGAAATGTTTGGTCTCCTGAAAAACAGGAGTTCTGAATGAGTGTTGGAGACTAATGTAATCATCTTAATGGTTTGCTTCCTGCTTCTCTGTGGTAACATGCCACTGTGTACGCCTGTGTGTTTTTTCTAACAAGAAGATTTTTTCCCTCCTTGAAAAACAGAAAAGCTGAAGGGGAGCTATTAAATTCTGAAAGCTATATTTAGCTGGGAGCAATTAAAGCTAGCACTGTATAATGACACTTGAGACTAGCTTATCCATCAGGCAAACAGTAAGATGTTAATGTTTGGTTTCAGTCAGACTTGGCATCACTGTTAACTTTTGCTTACATTCATTACATTCAGCATTTTAGAAGGTGTGTCTGGTGTGGGTTGTTTTGGAGAAGTTATTTCCTTTCTTACTGTTCTCACTTTGTTCCTTCTTCCATTTTCAGTGTAAACCCCCATAGTCTCATGTTGCTTTTGAAAGAGGTAGTTCTGTTCTACCCTCCAGTCAGCAGATGCCTGGTTTGCTCTTTTCATCATCTTTCTGCTTGCAGCATGTTGGTGCAGTTGAAATGACTCTGCAAACACTATGGCTAAAAATTTGGCTTTTTCCCTCCTTAGTTATTAATTGGAATAATTTTCCACTCTAATTTCACTCTGCAGTCATGTTGCTACCAGCTTTAATAGAACTTGCTGTAGGGATAAATGGCTAACTTTGAGAAGGGAGAGAATTGGCTGGTTCTTCCCCAAGGGCCCAGTTCTTCTTGATGCAGACTTATACCAAATTGCACTCTATTGCCAGACTGTCTTTGCTACACTCCTGGTAGGCTCTTCTGGAAATAGTTAGTTAGAAATGTGTGGCTTCCTTAGGACTAATACAGTACAAAACAGCTTAATGAATTGCTGTAGCATTGTTAAAAGGTCAGTTATTGCATGTTCGTTCTTTTTTTTTTCCTTGGGTACCAAATAATTAATTTTCTCAGTTCTGCATTAAATGAACATCTCTCTGTGATGCTCACATGAGCTATAGTCATCCACTGCAAGATGTTTGTTGCTCAGTTTGTCCTTCTATTCCAGTGCATCAGGCTCTAGAATTTTTCTGGTCTAATGTTCTTGAGTATGTCTTACTTTTTTATTACAAAGACACAGAAAAAGTTATAAATCAATCAGCAGTGCCTTCAAGCTGATCTGGATTTCCCAGATGATTTTAGAAATTGTGTACCTGTGTTGTAAAATACTCAGAAACAAAATGATGAGAGTGCTTCTTTATGCTCACCAATCAGAAGAGATCTCTTAAGTACAGTGGTTTGGAGACCAAGGGGGAACATGGAGCCTTTCTTGGACCAGCAAATTGTAGGGGAAATTTCATTTTGGAAGGAGGAAAACTTGATGTCTATGCAAAAATGTGGAAAGATTGTGGAGCAGCAAAGGCATCACTTGGCTTTTTGGGGTGACTATGTGGTTGATACAACCATCAGCCTCCTGAACTGCTGATGGCCTAAGGTCCCTAGTGAAGGGTGCTTAGGCTATGTCTCCCTATAGCTGTCACTTTCCTTTAGGGTCCTTCTAGGGCCCTTGTTACTTCAATATGATATGTAATATACTCCTAGGAACTAGCATAGTTCTTTGTAACCTATATCAGATAATTTTTTTCCTGTTTTTCTTACGGTGTTCATGCAAATAGCACAGAGAATTAAAGGCACAAATTTTTCAGATCTATCTTGTTGGGTTTTTTTGAAGGCTTTTTATAAGGTTATTCTGTTGCCTTAACCATGAGAAGTTTTTAATATATGATTAGTTGGAAGTTTCAAATGTAGAACAGCTTAATTTTTGAGTTACTGGGAAAAATGCCAGCCATAGATTTGGGAAAGTCTGAGTAATAAAATCATAAAGCTGGTTCATTGCTCAAATATGTTGTTATTTCAGCTGCCTCTGCCCACTGCATGTTCCTACAGGCTAAAAATGTCAATAGGCTCTTATATTAATAGTTATTTTAGGACCCTAATCTTAAAAGGTAGTACAATGAAAGAACTTTAGATTAATCAAAAATATCAAAGTTAACGCATCAAGTGTTCTTTCTTACTCTAGTTTAAAAAACTCCCACCCTTAATACTTAGATGATTAAAAATGCACAAGTTCATGTGTTGAATTAAATCACAGATGTTTAAACTACAAACCAGATGGGGACACTGGCATTTTTAGGAATTGATACAGAAGAAGCAAGAAATTGAGTGTAAATGTGAAATTAGGAGATATTAAATGTAGACAGCTGATAGGAGAAGGCAAAAGTATAGCTCAAAACTGAGTTGAAAACAGGGAAAAGAATTTCCTTTTTCCTTGGAAAAAATGCTAAGACTGTAAGAATAATATTAAATAAGGGCAGTAATGTCAATTCAAGAAATGCAGAATTTAATTTCAATACTGAATTAAAGCTGTAATCTGACAGCATGTAGAAGTAATAGCTAAGAAAAAGTTAAATTGTAACAGTAATCTAAAGTCAAAACTGTTATGACAAGTAATATGGGGAATTCTCTGTTTCTAATATTGAAGAAAGATGAGGAAAGCCTCAGCATCAGAGAAAGCTTAACAATGTGCTAGTTTTTTATAAATAGTATGTAGTATTCAGATACTGCTTTGTCTGGGGCTGATTGATTGCAGACTTTTGGAAAATTTATCATCAAGCTGGTATGGGAACTGACTTGGTGCAGTAGGAATTCAAATCTAATAATTGGAATGAAGGACCATGCAGTCCATGAATATAAAGGCAGACTAAACCATTGTTCCTTTTCAGCTCAGATGGAGCACTTTGTCATAAGCAATTTCTGTGTGGTAGTGTTCACAGAGAAGTCCTGCAGGCTGCTAAAACTCTAAAATTGGATTGTCTTCAGAAAAAGTGCATTTGACTAAATGTCAAAACCCTGTGTTAGTTGCTTCAAAGCAATGCCTGAGTAATGATACAAGTTTGTCAAGGAGTAGCACCCCGGCATCTATTTCTGTTCAAGATTCTTCTTTCTTGTTTTGTGCTGACAAGATGTTTGGGTGGGTCCCCCACAGCCTCAGTAGTGTTACACACTTGTGCAGAATTCTGGATCTTCGGAGCAAGAAGGGTTTCTGTTACAAAGTGCACTGCTCTCATAGTGCATTAGACTAAAACTGAAGTTGCTTAGTTATATGGGAGAATGTGGATAACCTGAATTTTTAATGCATATTGTTCAGAAAAAAATGTCAGCTGTGTTTTAGGGAAATATTTTGGGAGGAGAGAATGTACAAAAAACATGGTAGAAAAAAATTTGTTCATATATTCTACTTGTTACTTCCCTTGTGCTTCTCAGGTGTGAAAGGACAATGTGGCCAAAATTTTATTTCTCATGTGATTTTTTTGGTTTTTTTTTCAGATCCAACAGAAGACTCATGTGAGCCTGCCACATCTTGCCTAATGGTAATAGCTCACACTTTGACTTCTGTAAGAGAAGAGCTTTGGATTCTTCCTACCAGTAGTGATGCTACCCACTCACTGTAAGTCAGTCATCCTTCTACCATGGCTGTGTTGCCCTCCTTCTAGGAAAGCAGAGGTTAAATTGTTGTGGAGCCTGTTGTAGCCTAGAGGGAGCCTGATCAAAGAAGCTTCCTGGTATGAAGAATCACTCAGTGAATGGAGAATGGGAGAGGAATACAGTATAGCTGTGAAGAGGTAGCAGTTCAGTCCCCTTTTGGAATAAGACATCGTGCTTAGTTAGATGTCTAGAAGAATAGAAGGAAATAAGAAGGAAATAGAGTAGGTAAACCTGAAGTTGTGATTATGTCACCTTTTATTCTGCTGAAAGAAGGGTAATTGTTCAAAAATACCTCAAAGCTGTGCTACTTTTGAGGGAAATAGGGAAAAAAATACCATTTGTTGGGATGTACTGTGTTTGGGTTTCCTTCAGTATAAGGTTTTGGGGTTTCCACTGATCACCCAGAGTCAGGAAGAGGGACTATCACCTATTGCACCATTGGACTATGTGGTTTGTATCTCACTTTGAAATGTTCTCTCTAGTTCTCTCTAGACTGCAGCCAAATATAGGACTTGGGCAAGGGTGAAATTGTGTTATTGGTGACAGTGAAAAACTTCTTGTCCTGTTGATGGGTTCTTTTGCCCGAGTGCTCACTAATTGTGAGATTTAGCATTAGGAGAAAATTCTGTCCTAAGTCCTATTTCCAGTCATGGCACTGCGGCATTTTATCTTCTCTAATAGTATGTAAATGTAGTCACAATGCATTCTGAATACTTAACAGTTTTTCTTTTGGTGTAGGAACATTGATAATGTATTTGAACTTTCTGGCTAGCTACTTGTGCTGCATTTCAACTTTTTAATGTTTGCATATGTGCATGTGTGTATAAAAAATATATATATTCTTGTCCTTTTAAACCTGTAGGGACTAGATTAGTATTTTAGAACACATAGGATGGTTAGGATGTTGTAGGCCTTATGTGCATGTAATTTACATATTTGATTGCAGTTTTGGAAGGCTGGGTGTTCTGAACTGTGCAGTTCTTGCAGTCCTGTATATGAAGTGATGTTTTAAAAGTCTGTCTTGATAGACTTACATGGATCTTCTACTTGTAAACCAGAACATAGCACTGCTGTTTACACTAATTTTTTATTGTCCTTGCACCTGTGCCTGGGTAGGCTTAATCACTTCTTTAAATGTTGTGAATTTTTAGGCTGAATCTCTGTTTCTCTTTGAGTGTGTAAAAGGTAACACTAGCTCTATGATGCCCAGTAGGAATTTGCTTTCCTCGGGAAAGCTGGAGATGAGTCATGAGAACTGAAGTATGGAGCAGGCACGAGGACTGAGACTTTGCTAGATGCAACTGCTGTAAAGCACATTAAAAACCACATGTGTTTTCAGCTTCTCTAAATTAGAAGCTGTAAAGGTGTCAGTGTAGGAGTGGAAAATACTTTCATTTGGTTATTTCTGTTGGTAGGTACTGCCATACTGCTCCAATGGGAGGTGCCCAGTTGCTGTACAATCCTTTTACCTATGAAGATAGTGGAGTTTATCAACACTGTTACAAAACAGTTCACTGATAAAGTTGGGAAGTTTATGTTTAAGTAGTAAACCAAAAACATTTCTGTACCAGGCAGCAATGAACATAGACCTGCCCCACCCCAGTGTGCAACACGTGGCAATTTTATTTACAGAGGGGGTTCCTGTGGAACAGATACAGTTGTGACTTCACATGGAGTCATGCAGGAAACCTGGGAAAAACTCTGGTCAAGACCTTATCTGCTCGTCCTAATCTTTCCAGTGTTCCTCATTGGAAGGCAACTTTGATAGCAAGGGTGGTAGATTTACAGGGATACAAAACTGACAGCATTTGAACAGTTACAAAAAGGGAATTTTTTCATTGCTCCTCTAATAGCAGCAGCAGAAGACTGAAATGAGAATTAGGGTTTATCTTAACAGTAATGCTTCCATTTTCATACTGACACAGTACAATCCTGTTGGTATATGTTCTCAGGATGCATTAATATTTTTAAAACTGTTTTTGAGATACAGTAACATGGTATAATTTCGCTGAATAGCTCTGTATCATTTGAAGAAGGAAAGACACAGTAGCTGGTGCTCAAAGGGAATTCACCTTTAAGTGGCTATCTTAAGTTCATTTTTACAAGCTTGGAAAATGAATCTTCGGCTGTTACAGAAGCAACTTCTGTATGTCACTGAGCCTTTAGAAGAATTCTTTACTGTTTTCCTCAATGTAGGAAAATACAGTGAAAGATGTGATCCTCAGTCCACATATTTTTTTTAAAAGAAACTTCACGGAAACCTTGTGTATTCTGGTCTTTGTTGGCATTCTCTGTTAGTTTTGCCAATCTAAAATTCCAAGCTGAGTTTTTTAGTACAAATATTATATACAGTGACTATTTGGTTTTATCTCTTATGAAAGGTATTTAATTTTACTTTTTAAGATGAATATTGGCAGCTCATTGCTGTCTGCTGGCTCTTTACTAATAGTCTTCTATGAAAAACTTATACAGAACAAAATTCTGTGTTAAAATATGTCATTTACTACTTCCTCTGAAGGAAAAAGAGGCATGCATATGCTTGTAAATGCAAAAATAACTAATGTATGACCCTAGCTTTTGTGTACAAGCTCATGACTATAAAAATTTAAGCTGCTTTTCTCAGATGTGTTTCTTTTGGAATTAGCTATGAATATTTGTACTAACTTGTCCAGTGACTAGTAGCATAGGTAAAGCTCCTGCAAAAACAAAGTGAAGCAGGGAAGAAAAAGGCTGTTTTTTTAACTTCTTGTCTTACTAGTTGCCACTGAAACAAATTAGTTTTGTTATTTTTTAAGGCCAAAACAAACTGTTACAGCTGACTATCATGGGTGGCATCTGTGGTTGGGAGGGGTGAATAAGCAAGTTACCTACCTTATGGAAGCATAATTGTATTTTTTAGGTTTAGTCATAGATACTTTGACCTAAAACAGAAAACACCTGCTTAGACAAAGGAACTGTTTGAAACAAGCAGACTGCTGGTTTTATATGATCTCAGAATAAAGTAATTTCTAGGACTTGTTTCAATAGAAAATAAGTGTGAAATTACGAAAAGGTTGATGAAATGCACAGGGACAGTTTCATTAATACAGCATTGTGTTATTTATCATTTAAATGCATCTTTTAGGGCAAATTGTTGCTTGTAAATGCCAAACGTGTCAGGCTGATGTTTGGCTTGAGGTTGTGTGACAAGGTTGTGAGCTCCTCGGCCCTGTGGTGCCAAGGTGACAGGCCCTTCTCCCTGGATTAGGGACAGAGTATGCCACACATAGGAAAATCCAGGTGTTCTTAGTAGTTACTGCTCCCTACTTTGGCAGAGACTATGAACTTTAAGTGCTTGAAATAGCTAACTAGCATAGCCAAAAGTAACTTAGAAGATCATGAGTCTTGTCTTATGTTATGGAAACTTTAGATTTCTTACGCTTAAATGCAGAGCAAAGTAGCAACTGCTGTGTGTCTGGTTCTTCCAGAGACAATCAGCTGGGTTACCCTTCCCATTTTAGCAACAAGTTGCCTTATTACTGACATTACAGTGAGGATTTTACAAAGTGAGATTCTGCATTTTGCCTACAGAAAGTCATACAGATAGTCCATATTCTTACAAGTGAAAATGTTTTGATCACACCCTTGCTGGGCAGAAGCATAGACTTTTCCTGAACTCAGTCCTGTGATGTACATAATTTTTTTGCTTGAAGAAGCCAAAAGAAACTTGCCTTTTCTTTTCAAAGTATCTCTAAGAGACTGTCTCTGTCTTTCATATGTGTTTGACCATGTGCTTCTGGCAGACTTTTTTTTTTTCCTGAAAAAATATGGGGTAATTTTTTCCTCTTTGCTAATGTAACTTCTGGTAATTTCTTTCATTGTCCACCAGCTGAAGAATAGAAATAAAGCCACAGATAATACATCAGAAGGCAGAAGATTAGTTGAGTTTCAAAGATGGCCTTAGAAATTAAGACCAACAGCTTAGAGCTGTGTAGTTATGTAGCTTCAGGGCCCTTCTTTCCAATTGCACCACTGCAAAGGTTTTCTGTGCAACCAAATTGCAGGAGAGTGGAAGAGAAGACTGCGGTTGTTGGTGGGCTCCTCTAGACGGTAATGAGGATATGAGATTGAATCCTCAATCCTGCCATGTGTAATAGTGAATGAGGTATGGCTTTGGCCTCTAGTGGCTGTTGCTTATTCACTGATTCCTAGTTTATATGTCTTATACTCACATGCTTCAGAGAAAAGGTCACATTCTTGTTTTAATTCATAAGGCAGGTTCTCATGGCACCAGGTATTTGAAGACAAAATGAAAATTATATAGATTCTTTAGTTTGGAAGAAGCTTCCTACTAAGCAGAAAAATATAATGATTATTGAAGTAGTTACTTCTCAAGGAGAAATGAAGATTACTTTTAAGACTGAGTAAAATGTAAACAGTATAATTTTTTTGAGCTATGCATATAAAGTTCAGTGGCTTCTTCAGTTTCTGTCAGTGGGCTTCTGTTACATTAATGTGTTTTAATCTTATTTTATCTTTGTGTGCTTGTCCAAGAATGTAATGTCGTAGATTTTTTTTGTTGCACTTCTTATCAAACCACATATGAGGGATGAAAAATGGGCAAACCTGATAAAGTATAATTATTGATGGTGATGAATAAACAGATGTTTTTATGAAAATGTGACATTTGCAGTATTTGTTTAATGAGTTTTTTAAACTTACCCAACTTCATGCATCTCACACACAAAATGTCTGTTGTGGAGATACATGCTTTTTAGTGACCAAACCATAGCAAGAATTTTTCAGAATAGAAATACATTCTCACATCAACTTATGTTTTAAGAACACTAACATTCTGAGAGAAAACCAGGAAAGGTGTTAGCTGACAGGGAATAAAACACACTGACACAATAGTGAACATCAGAGCAATGATGAAAATAAATTGATGATAAAATGATGAAAAAGATTTAAGAAGCCTTCAGTTCAGCAGCATGTTTTACTGTGGCTTTCACTGCCCTTCCCTTCAGAGAAGTCCAGGTGACTTCTCTGTCTCTGGATCCAGAGGAGACCTGGGCTCTGCTGCTGTACTTTTGGAGGATGGCAAGTTATTAAAGAAAAGGAAGATTTTGATCTAAGACAAGATTTTGTGTGATGCTTTACCTTGAAAAGTAGCAAAAATTCTTTTTTTCCCTTTAAGTTTTGCCTATGGTATCTTTGTCCCCCTGGAGTTTTTTACTTCCAACGCTTAGATATCTGAACAATTTGATGACTGTCCATGGGCATGTTTGAATGTACTTCAAGCTGTACTTTCTTTTAAACAGTAGGAATTATGCTTTCAGATAAATCAAAGAAACTCAAGTTATTATTCTACTTTAGAAGTCTAATAGTAAAGGATTAATCAAAGTCTAGTGTTGACACTGCTCTTTCTGTAGCACAGCATTTGTTTGGAACTTTCAACAAGCTGGCAAGTGCTACAAAAAGAAATAACTCTAATTCTTGGGGGCTCTTACATGAGCTAAAAGGTAGAAACTCTCAGCTCCATTAATGGTCCAGAGGCAACAGCACTCAGTGTGGTGACTGTGAAAAAACTATTTCTGGTTGAGGGAATAGAATTTGGTGTTGCTGATGAGAAGGACAAGGAGGACTGGAAGATGGCACTGTCGCTTTGTGTGTGACTTTTTTAATGCCAGCATTTATTGGGCAACAAATCTTTGCTCCTAAAGATTTAAACTGTTAATGTTATTTTGAATACATTGTGATGAGTCATGTGCCACTCCCTGCCTGCTTTTATTTTTGCCATCACTGGACAAAATCATAGTAACAGGTGATTATCAAAGTAAAATGTACCTTAAGAAAAGCTAGTTTATAGTTTTACCGTTAATACCATTCAGCATCTGGCCAGCAGCTTTTGAGGGAAAACCTTTGTTTCAGGAGAAACAGCATTCATTGTTTAGCTCAAGCTTTGGAACTCTGAAGGAAATTGGATTTTCCACTGTGTGGAGTGAGACAGGCTGCACAACCTAGAATTTAAGAGTTCAATGGATTTTGATTTGTCGTGAGGATAGTATAAAATAAACATTTTCTATGGCTGTTTGTTCCATCTTGTCAAATTATAGTTTGTACTTCACCTTTAACATTTTTACATATGGTTTATATTGTGGGCTTGAATTGTCTGCGTTTTTTGATTGTTGGGTTGGCTTTTTTTCCTCTTTTTGTTGTTTTGTGTTTTTTTTCAGTGCCATATAGCTATTGAGGAAATCTAAAAGAAACCACTAATTAAGAGGTGGTGATAGCTAAGTAACAGCTGTTAAGGACATGATTCAGCATCTCCTGCTGCAACTAGCTTCCCCTGAAAGTGGAGAAATCTCAATCTAGCCTATATATGCAAAATTCTTGGTAAAGAAGTGCAGGTAAACTAGGGTGCAGGGACTGCCACAATGGGTGTGTGTGGTGGGTTGGCACCAGGTGCCCACCTTATCCACACTGTCACTCCCCTCAGCTGGATGGGCAGAGAAAATATAATTAAAGCCTCATGGGTCAAGATAAGGATAGAGAGAGATCACTCAGGAATTGCTATCATGAGCAAAATAGTCTTGACTGAGGGAAATTAATGTAATTTAGTGCCTGTCAAATATAGGATAATGAGAAATAAACCCAAATCTTAAAATACCCTCCCCCTTCAACACTTCCCTTCTTTCCAGGCTCAACCTCCCAGTCTGCTCCCTTCCTCCCAATGAGCAGGGAGTGGGGAATGAGGGCTGTAGTCACATCATCACACATTGTCTCTGCTGCTCTTTTCTCCTCAGGGGAAGGACTCCTCACTCTCTTACCCTGCTCCAGTGTGGGGTCCCTCTCATGGGAGACACTCCTTCATGAATTCCTCCTTTCCATGGGCTGTAGTTAATCATCAACCACTCCAGCATGTATCCCCTGTGGGGTGACAGAATTTGTAGAATACTGCTGAAATGGGATTTTGGCTTTAAGCTGGAGGCCCTTTTAATAGTATTTTGTAAGAAATAAGGAAACGCTAATACCATCTTTTGCCTGGATGTCTGGCTCTGTGGGATGCTCCAGCTGTGCTGTTCAGGCTATTCACTGAAGAGCTGGACTCAATGATCCTTGTTGGTCCCTTCCAGCTCAGAATATTCTGTGATTCAGTTGTCACCTGTGGGAAGATAAATTCATGGTTTTTTTGAGTTACATAACCATGCATCACATTTCATTTAACTTATAGCCCAGAAATCTGACTGTAATGCACTCAATATAATGTGTGCCTTTAAAACACAAAAGCATTGTCATAGAAAAAAATAAATGTGGCTATTTAAGACTTGATTAAAAAGGGATCATTAACACTTGAACAAGGTGCCAGTATCACTTCAGATGCATATACAGGGAACATGAGTATCAATATGCCTATACATTGTGTAGGTATTGGAAATGAAACAGTTATATGACCAGCAAGAATTACGGGATTTGCCGTGGAAAGTGCAGCAGGAGTTCTTAGCCTGATGAATGGAACAGAGCTGCTGAAGGTGTATTTGGTATCAAGGAAGGCTGCAGTCCCCCTGAGTGTCCACCTGAGGCAGGTGGCAGGCTGATGGATCTGGGCCAGCTCACAAGGCCCAGCCCTGCAGATGCGGAGTGAAATGTCCAGATCGGAGTCTCTGCAGTGAGTCACAGCTCAGGGGCTTCTGCCTTTGCTTCCAAATGTGCTGCCATCAGTCTGTTGTAATCTAATAGGCAGTGACCTTTAATTGCCTTTTGGCCTTGTGGCATCAAGCTGCTACGGCCGCAAATGACAATTAGTAAAATTCCTCTCATTAGACTGCAGTGAACAAGGGGTAACATGATAGAAAGTGCAGGGTAAGGAAGATGTATTTTCCTTTATAAAGAATATTTTATTGCTATCACAAAAGCATTTGTGTGACTGCATGTGTTTGAATTTCAGAGTATTCTGAAATGATTGTGAAAACTAACATTGTTACTCATTTAAGTTAGCAGTAGCAAAGGAGTTCTGATTCAGTATGTTAAAAGGAAGATCAAATTCAAGACTGTTTAGGGTTTTTGATAAATTGTGGCAACTCAGTTTGGACTGTTTATTTAATCTGCTACCTGTAAAATACCCTGTTTCTGTCCATGGGCACATAAAGGCTCATTAATGTTTTTGAAATAATGTCTCTCTGCTTGCTCAGCTGAAGAAAAGTCAGGCCTGCAGCGTCCCTGGAAGTGGTTCTGAATCTAAAAAACAGTGGTTGTTTATGTACAAAATGTTAATTGTCACTCTGCTCTCTTCAGACATAACTAATGTGTGACTTAATTTAGATACATTATCTGAGAATCGTTATGTTCACAGGGGAAGTAATGCATTTGTCACATGTATTTACTTTCTCATGCTTAATGCATAACATCCAACTTGACAATTCCCGCACTTGTTGGCAAGTTTAAGCTCCTTAGATTTACTGTGTAAGGTGGTTAAGCTGCTGGTTTTAACTTCCAAATGCCTAATGCTTTTTCCATGTCCTCACCTAGCTCCAGGAAAGTATCCCAGGCATGGGGAATGGGGCAGGGAGGAAGACAGAGAGAAACTGAGCTGTTCAGACTGGTAAAAGGAGATGTGAACTCTGAGCAACTAGTGAAGTCCCCAGCCAAAATTAATATAAAGTCAGATTCCCCTGCACAAGGCAGCAGCATTTATTGGAAGCTTTAATTATTTTAAAGCACTATATGCTGGATTAGTATGGACAATCTCTAAGAACAAATGACAAACTTTTCAAAATCAGTTCTTGAATGCCATGGTGAGTAGAAGCAAATTTACATTCCAGTTATTTGGTATAATACTGAAATTTTTAATAGATTGGCCGTTGGCAATAGGTCAAAATTTGTATTTCTGAGAATGCTATAATTTATGTGAAAGAAAAATCTGAGGTATGAAGGTGTGAAAGCTTTTACTGCAGTTTTGGGTCTAAATGAAATTCATTCACCTTAGGGTGGCTGTTTTAAGAAGCATGAAGATGCAATCAGCTTTCACTGGATGCTGTTCAGAGCCTGGCATGTGATTACAATTTGTCCCATTTTCAAAGTCCTTTTTCAGAAACCTAATGTGCTAAAGGTAGAAAAACATAAGGAGAAGGATCACAGTCTTTTTCTCCAAGTAATTCAGTAACTTTTTGTACTTGAAACAAATATGAATTATTTACATTTTAATGTATGCACTTCGTAAATGAGCTGTCCTGTGGCTCTAGTAGTATTTTAATTCAATTGGCCAAAATGACCAGTTGGAATACAGCACCAGGTCCCCAAGAAATGTTTTGTGCTGTACTGTATTTTCTTTCATGTTTTGTAAGTGTAATACCCTTTCAACATAATAAACAGTCTATTTCCAAAATCATCTCTTGTGATGCAAATTATATTAGAATGTGGCAGGAGATCCTGCTTGTTTGTAACTGTGTTTTATAGTTTAGTAGTGACTTGAGGCAGTGATCTGCTTAACTGGTATTGTAAAATCACTCTAGAGAACAATTTTTTGCTCTCTCATTCTGAGAACCGTATGGGAAGAGTTTCCACAACACCTCTTTTATTATTCTCACTGTTACTGTGAGTGTCCTCCTCTGAAAGATCATTATAAAGAAGGACATCATGAGGCTGGTGAGCTGGGCTGGTGAGTCAACAGGTTTGAGAAGAGTCTGAGTAGGAACTGGGGCACTGCCAGCTCCCACAGCCACCTTGTTTGTTTGCAACTAGAACAGACAGTGGGCTGATTTTCTTAGTTTTTGAATGCAGGAGAGAAGACTGTCAAACTTCAAATGCTGATAATGTAACTTCTCCAGATGTCGTCCATCCAACTGCCATTGGTCATTCCCAGGTTTATTTTTAATGTGATGTTCCACGTAAATCCATGTGATTTTGGTGCAGCAACACTAAAGGTTTTTTGGGTTCTTTGACAAAATGAAAGAGCATGTGATCTCAAAACCAGTATAACATGTTAGGAGAAATATATATTTTATATAGATAACATATTTATATTTTGTGTGTATATATATACACAAAAACAGTATAACGTTGGGTGCATGTTTATATGGAAATCTTAGGGGTTTTTTACTTAAATTACTATTCACTGTAAATTTTTTCACATTTCTCCTCCAGCTCCTCATTTTCTACATACATTTAATTTTTCTAACTTTTCACAATTAAACACATAAAAAATAATGAAAATTAGTTCAATGATTCTGTTTTAACTGTCTGTATTGCACAGGTGTATTTTTTTCTACAATACAGTATGAGTTATGGTAATGCTTTAATGTCTGCAACTGTCATGTTTTCTGATCAAGGGTGGATAAAAACTCTGCATAGAGTTCCGATATTGAACAGCCTTTGAGAAGACAATTTTATGCCTGAAGTGTAATTTTATGTCCTGAACTTTGTGAAGGTGTTTTCCTCCTTAATGTATTCTACATTTTATAATGTAAGAAATATATTCTTGAATAAGTTTCTCAAACCTTTAATGCTAAAACTATTATTTATCTTTCATTAAATGTGTATTTTACAATTTGTGGCAAAATTGTAAAATACACATTCAATGAAAGATTAATATTAGTTAAAGTTAAGGAAAAAATGTAGGTCAGCACAGGTGAAATAGGCATGAGTGCCATCTGTTAAGAAAATAGCTTTCTGCAACTTCATATGTTGCTATTTTAGACATTTTTATTGAAAAACCCCAAACCTTTTAGCATCTTCCTTTAAGAAGTTGCTTTGTCCTACTTTCCTTTTCAGAAATTCATCAAGAGAGTTGTATGAAATAAGGCTTGTCAGAATTCACTTTATGCACACTATCTGTAATTAGCCACAGGTTTGATTTATTTTTGTGTTGTAAGTCCTGATGGTCTAGCAAAGCCAGTGCCATATGCCAGCAGTTTAAAAACTAACACAAAACTGATGAAGGATTGGAAGGAGAGTAGGGAGAGAGAAGGCAAAGACTGGTGGAACTCTTTTAATATTAAGCTGTTTAAGGGGAATCTATATCACTTGTGAAAACTTCTGTTTATTGCTGTTTTATAGCCTATAATTAAAATCCAGCTTGTTAGTTGCTGTTCAAGTATAACCAACCTCAGGAATGCTATGAAGCAACCAAAATGCTGGACTGTACACCTTATAAAACTCTTCATGTTGTTGTCTGGCCTCTCTATGGCCTGCTTGCAGTGACTGGAGCTGAACTAAAAAAATATTTAGTACTTAGAAATAAAAAATATGGATAGTTTAGTTGCACCACCCTTTCACTGAGCTCAAATCAAGTTCTGTGTAAGTTATTTATTCTCTCTTATTGCTGAGGCATCCTAATTAAAACCTTCCATCTTTTAAACCTCTAAAAATACTTGAGAATGAGAGCGTAGCTAAAGCTTTTTTTAATCACGGAGCATTTCATTTGTTTTTAATTAAGTTCAAATAGATAGCTGCTAGCTTGCACAAGCCTGAATCTAAATGTAAAATTCAGGACAGAGTATCTTGTTCAGAACTGTTGGGATCAATTGAAAATAACACTGCTTCCACTTTCTTGTCCAGCAGCTGGTGATGACCATTCCAAACCAAAGTGTGTGAACTACTTGATGTGACAAAAATTGTGCTCTACTGAAGTGGATCAGGGAGGGCTCCTAATTTTTTATTTTTAAATATTGGTGGGGTTTTTTTGTTGTTTTTTTTTTTTTTTGTTTTGTTTTT